>PVKM010001452.1:0-36366 GCA_004027735.1 Carollia perspicillata
ACCAAAAACAGAACTAAGTGATGAAGAGACAGCCTACCTATCAGATGCAGAGTTCAAAACACTGATAATCAGGATGCTCATACAAATGGTTGAGTATGATCACAATATAGAAGAAGTGAAGGCTATACAAAGTGAAATAAAGGAAAATGTACAGGGAACCAACAGTAAAGGGAAGGAAACCAAACTGAAATCAATGATTTGGACCAGAAGGAAGAAATAAACATTCAACCAGAACAGAATGAAGAAACAGGAATTCAAAAAAATGAGGAGAGGTTTAGGAACCTCCCAGACAATTTTAAACATTCCAACATCTGAATCATAGGGGTGCCAAAAGGAGAAGAGGAAGGGCAAGAAATTGGAAACTTACTTGAAAATATACTGAAGGACAACTTCCCCTATCTGGCAAAGGATAGACTTCCAGGAAGTCCAGGAAGCTCAGAGAGTCCCAAAGAAGTTGGACCCAAGGAAGCACACACCAAGGCACATCATAATTACATTACCCAAGATGAAAGACAGAGAGAGAATCTCAAAAGCAGCAAGAGAAAAGGAGAGAGTTACCTACAAAGAAGTTCCCATAAGACTATCAGCTGATTGCTCAAAAGAAATCTTGCAGGCAAAAAGGGGCTGAAAGGAAGTATTCAAAGTCATGAAAGGCAAGGACCTACATCCAAGATTACTCTAGTCATCAAATCTATCATTTAGAATGGAGGGCAGATAAAGCGGTCACAGGTAAGGTCAAATTAAAGGAGTTCATCATCACCAAGCTCTTATTATAGGAAATGTCAAAGGGACATATCTAAAAAAAAGAAGATGATCAAAAATATGAACAGTAAAAAGACTCACAACTATCAACAACCAAACCTAAAACAAAACCAAAAACAAACTAGGCAAACAACTATAACAGGGACAGAATCACTGAAATGGAGATCACATGGAGGGTTATCGGTGGGGAGGGGGAGAGGGGAGAATGGAAGAAAAGGTACAGGGAATAAAAGCATAAGTGGTGGGTACAACGTAGGGGGAGGTTAAGAACAGTATAGGAAATTGAGAAGTCAAATAACTTATATGGATTATCCATGGACATGAACTAAGGTGGGGGAATGTTGGTGGGAGGGGAATAAAGGAAAAAAGATGGGACAACTGTAATAGCATAATGAAAATATATTAAATAAATTTTTAAAGAAAGGAAAGAGAGTAGCCACAGAACTTATATGTATGACCTATGGACATTAACAATGGTCAGGGGATTTCCTGTGGGAGTGGGGAGTGCTGGGTGGAGGAGGGCAAAGGGGGAAAAATCAGGATAAATGTAATAGCATAATCAATAAAATATAATTTTTTAAAAACATAACAATTTATCTAATGGCAACCCAAATTTACTCCTCATGTTAGCTTGCAAAACACAAGCCAGGGGGTTGTAAACCAATCTTTTAATCCATTGTCACTTCTGCATCATTTTAAGCACTTGTGTCTTGAGCAATTAATTGCCTAGTAATCTCCCACTTTCAGGGTGATAAAGAATATGATAAGTCAGTATATTAAATGCAATGGTTCTCTATACCCAGTGTTTTACCCTGTGGGCAGAGAAGTGAGTGCTCTGATTTGAGGAAATTTAGCTATGAAGGCCAAACTAGTATAATGTTTTTTTCAGTTTTGATAGTACTAAAATCATTAGCTTCAGTCACTAGGTATGCAAAGCAAACCCAAAATATGTGTCAAATTCTGTCACTACTCATATAAGTTCCCCTGGATTAATAGACAAAGGCTCAATATTATCTACTTGCCAGCTATGGGCTGGACTTTCTACTCTTGTAGTACTTCCCAGGGCTAATTGCAAACATTGCCTTTCCTGATAGCAAACAAAATAATTATTATTAATGTTTTGAGCTTCCGTTAAGGCCACAGGTATATTTTGTAATTTGGTCTGTTGCTGCATGACTTGCATTCCCCCATGCCAACACATTTCATGGACCCAGGTTGCCACTTTAAGAGATCAAACTAAAGCATCAACTTGATTCCTTGCACAAGGTTTCTTTGGTGAGCATCAACATGCCTCACTTCAGTTTTCCCTTAGGATTTACATAAAGATTTTCAAAGAGCAGTACCCCTTTTTCCAACCAGTTATCTATGGCCTGCTTGCCACACCAAATTGAAAACCTATTGGTAACAGCCCAAGAGTTAGGGAGTGGAGCATTCATTTCTATCTAATTCTTCTATTACTGCCAGAAACACAGTTTATAATTTAGCCCCCTGGATAAAGTTGTACTTATCTTCTTTAATGAGAATTTTGACTATCTGCTGGACACTGAGATATAGCTGTGCATACTGAACCTTCGATTTTGCAACAGTTATCCGTGGACCAGGCTGACGCATAATGCCGTTAAACAGTTGATGGACATGAGAGGCCCAATTCCACAACAGCAGCAGACAGGGCCAGGCTTCAGTGACTCTAAAGGCTCCCAGTTGGCATATCCAACTAATACTCTTAAAAGGGTCAATGAATATATTATTCTTTTAAAAATTTTACCCAGTAGAGGAGAAATTTCCATTTAAACATTATACCTATACCAATTATACACTCAGATAGGGGAGACACCTCCACAATATACATTTTAGAAATCATACATTTCAAACATTAACCATATTTTAATTTTCATTCCTTTTATGGTAGCATGCTGTATCCTTTAATTCTGCCACTCTCAGGGCCTGATTAGCAAGCCTAGGCAGTATGTACAATGTGGTCCTATATTCAATTGATCTGTAAGTTTATTCTTTATTTCCAGGTCATTTCATTCTATCTTGGTGTTCACTCAATATACCAAAGCTGAATATGGAGGAAGAGCCAAGTAATAATCTTGAGCCGAATACTGGAAGAAATAAAAGGTCCTAAAGAGGTGCTTGAACAAAATAGCCTCCAGAAAAACATTTCTGAATTAGGGGTGAAGGTTGCATAGACCAGTTACTCTCCGCTAATTATGCCCTTGGATGTCCTATTGTTGGAAATGGACTCTCAAAGATTGTGTAACATTTTAACAGGGTTTGCTCACAGAACCAGTACCTCTGGGAATGTTATAGTATTTGTTTTGGAATTTTACCTTGCACAATTGTGGAAACTGGTTAAATAGTTTAACTATGGCTTTTGCATCTGTGTCTGGGACTGATCCTGATGCCAGCATGGCAGGAAGCCTAGGAAGGAAAGACCAACATGAAGTGCAGAAGAGCAAAGACAAACAAGCCCCTCATGGTCAAGCTGGAACCTGCCTCGGTCCCATACCAACTGTAAGCCTCTGACTTTAGGTGACCTGCAGGAGAAGCTATATCCTTCATTATAAAACTAAATGTACACCTGATGGAGGAGTCACAGTTGGAGAAGCTGAAGGAGGGGATGGAGCAGGAGACAGTTGCTTCCTCACACCTCCAGAGTGAGTCAAAACATCAGTGATAAGATGTGTGAACTGCAACAGTACCTGGTGCTCTGCGTTGCCCTTTTGAGTGTAAAAAGATAACAATTGTGAGTTGTTTGGTATATATATTATGTCTTAATAAAGTTGTTCAAAGAAAAAAAGGTAGCTTTTTTTTCACTGCTGTTTTCTAAATCTTGCACGAAATGTCTCTCATGGCCCTGGTTAACCTGTAACTGTAGGGAAGGGAATTTCTCAGAATCATAGTTCCTGTGTGATAAAATTAACACAGTACAAATCCACTACAACTGTGTTCTATTATGTAAATTTTGTTGAAAATGTAAACTTTGAAGTTAGGTGGAGAATCCATGCTCTAGCTCTAATGAAGCCTTCATTGAATATAAGTAAAAAGTTCTATCAATATCTGCACTTTAAAAAATGGTATTATTATAAAAGAAGCTATAGGACTAAATAACATTGTAAAAAAGTTAATTAGTACTAAAAGTTAAATTTGTAAATAGTTACACATTTTTGTTCCTAAGAATAATAAACTATTACCATACCAGCAATCATGATTTTTTAAAAAGCAAATATAGCTTACTTCCTGGAGATGTTTTCAGAATTCAAAGGAAACTAAAATGATGACTATTCAAATTTAGGACATGAGATGACATATAATTATGGTAAACATTAAATAAGCGTGATGAAAATGAATATAGAAATTAAGTCAATGCATTAATTTTGCATAGACGTAATCAGAAATTAAAACTATTAGCCCTTCTGTCGTGTGAGGACACAGAAGACAGCCATCTGTGAACTGGGAAATGCGCTCTCACTCGACACTGACTGTGACAACACCATGATCTTGAACTTCCCAGTTTGTAGAACTGAACCTCATGACCAGACTCACATCAGCTAGAGTCAACTGACTAAGTACAAAGAAATTTCACAATCTTCCTTGTCCCCCTGTTGGTGCCCAGATGTCTGTGGTCATCAATCACCTCTTGCCTCTCCCATTTCGCCCTTCCCTTAAAATAAAAGAAGCCTAAATTCTGTACTTTCTTAAGATGGTTCTTTAGGACCCTAGTCCACCATCTTTTCAGTTTGCTGGTTTTCCAATATAGTCACTTTACTTGCCCTGCCCTCCAAAGAAATTAAAACTATTAAAAAATGGGATAAAATAGTTTTCTCAATAAATTGTCTCACACACTACTGGTGAGAATGTAAAACAATACTTTGGAAGTTTGGCAGTCTCTTAAAAGTTAAATATACGCCTACCATGTGACACAACTCTTCCCCTCCTAAGTATTTACCCAAGAAACACGAAAGCATATATTTACACAAAGACTTATACACGAATGTTCCTGGCAGCTTTATTTTTAATAGCCAAAACTGGAAATCAAAAAGTTCATATCTATGAACACAAAAGCAGTATGTCCATATAAAGGAATGCTACACAGAAATCAAAAGGTATGAACTGCTGATACATAAAACGAAGATAAATCTGAAAATAAGTATGCTGAGTGAGAGATGCTAGACAAAAAGGAGTATGTTGTATGAATCCATTTATATAAAAGTCTAGAAAATGCAATTATATATGACATAAATATTAAGCTGCATTCCTTTCAAACTTTTTCATTTAATTAGGAGAGCTGGCCCTTTCTATCTCTCACGAGATTGCAAGCAGATGTTGGGTCAGTATGCAGTCTATACAATACACCATTGGGGTTGCAGGATTAACCCAATCAAGGTAGTTCACACACATGGCTGGCAAGTTGGTGCTGTCTGGCTGTTGGTGGAGGGTTTTGTTCCTCTCCACATGGGCCTCTTCACAGTGCTGCTTGAGTAGAGTTGCATGGAGACTATCTTCCCCCAGAGCATGCAATCCAAGAGAACGAGATGGAAAGCTGTAATCAGAGCATTTATGACCTAGTCTGAGAAGTCACACGCCGTCAGCTGTATTCTACAGGTCAGAGTGCCCCCGATTCAAAGGGCTTGAACATTTCAAGAGGCAAGAATCATTGGGGGTATCTTGGAAGCTGGGCTACCAGGGATCCTAACATTATGATTTTCCAGTAATCTACATTATAAAGCAAGTACTGCTAATTTTGCAATAACGCATACAAGTCTAGTCTTTTAAAATTTTTTAAACTTATTTAGAGAGAGGGGAAGAAAGAGAGAGGGAACATGGATGTGTGAGAGAATCCACAACTGGTTGCCTCTGAAACATCCTCAGCCCAGGACCTGGCCTGCAACCCAGGCCTGTGCCCTGACAAGGAATCAAACACAGTGACCCATCAGCTCACCGCTGGTGCTCAATCCACTGAGCCACACCAGCTAGGGTCAAGTCTAGTTTCGAGTCTCTAGGGTTAGAGAACACTCTTAGACACAGCTGTGTTTTCAAACACATATGTGCACATGGGTGCACCCAAGAATACCAGACTTTCTGTTCCACAGATTAAAGACCCTCTATCACTGATTCAGCCCACCAACTTCATTAGGGCACTAGATTGCACCACCTCAAGCTCTTGCACCTCAAGAGCTCTGAATTTGAGTAAACAGAGCTCAAGATTGCAGATCAAAGGCCAAGAAGCTTGACTTTTAATGAACGAGAACACACTTTGAGTTTTACCAGAAACCTTTAATTTTCTAGAAATCTTTACCTGTGTTCAACAGCCACTTTAAAAAACTCTTGCAGATACCAATTTTCTGAAAGTGACTCAGCTAGTTGGGATGATTAATATCATAGCTGAGGGAGAAGTCTGGGTAGGTGAAAAGTCTGGAGTCAGAGGAAGAAAGGCAGCTAACTTTCACTTCTCCTGCGGGGTAGGTAAAGAGGCATGTTTGTGAAATCTTTGGAACTCCACTTTTACCACTGGCCCTATTTTACTTAGTTTGTTAATTCTTGGATCTTAACAGTAGAGTATCCCTAAATTTTTGCCAAATCGGGAAATTTCCACTCCCCCAAACGTTTAACGGCAAGACTAAGGAGGCCAGAGTAGTAAGCACCAATTTGGTCTATAAAGAAGTGAGGCTCTTACCCTACAACTAATATCCCTATTCCAGCCCCTAAGATTAAAGTATCAAAAGGCTTAGGTTGACTGCCTAACCACAGCTTTTCTCTTCCAGTCCCCCACTGTCTCCAGACCAGCAAGACATTTTTAGCGACATCTTCCCTTTAATACTCCTTTTGAGCTCAATTTTAGCCAGCTTCCTGAGTGTAAAGATGTTAGGGTTAAGGGGATCAGTAACTGCCACTTTCGACGTACTTCTGTACCTAAAACAAAATCTTCTACGTCCAATTTCACCTGGCCCTGAGTGATCTAAAACAATCCCAGCAGTGGTAGCCTGTCTCAGCAGACGTCAACCTGCGCCCACCTCCACCCACTGCTATTCTAAAGACTCCAGCCTAGGACAGCCTACAGCTTAAGCAAGCGGGGACGCACAGCACAGGAAACTGTCCATAGCGGACAAACAGAGGCTACGTGGAGCCGTTAAACATCCGCGAAGCCTCGCCCCATTCAACCGGAACTGTAACCCCCGTCAGGACTCCGCCGCACAAATACTGGGACGCTCGCCTCCGTCCCCGCCTCCTCGGACGCACTGGGCACGCGCGGAGTACGCGCATGCTCGGCCCACAGACCGCTGGGGTCTTGAGTCGTTGCAATCTGTTGCGCCGCCGCCCACGGAAGCGGGTAGATCCGGGTCTCGTGGTTTATAGTGACGTGGTCAGTCGCACCAAAACAGAAGAGGGGAGGAAGCCAGAGGCCAAGAGCAGCACCCTCAGCGTCCGGAAACTCCAGGCGGTCTTTCTGCAGACCCTGGGTCCCGGCCCACATCCTCCCCGCCCCGTCGGTTGTTGTCTGGGCGGGTGAGTGTCTCCCCTTCGGCCGACCTTCCCTGCACCCGGTTTTTCCTGGGGGGGTGGTCCTCAGGCTCTCGCGGACTGCGGTGGCTGCGGCAGAGGGGCTGCTTCTCGGGCTTGGTGTAACCCCGGCCGGGCTGGGGATTCCGCACCGGGGGAAACTCGCTTTTGCCGAACCCGCGTCCCCTTGCCATAAGCGAGGAAGAAAAACCTGCAATTTGGCTTTCTCTGCGGGAGAAACCAGAGTCGGGGCTTGGCAGGAAAGTGGACGGTAGCCCCGGGTGGTTTTATTTTTAGGGCAAGACAGTCAATTCGGGTGGAGGCGTATAATGGAGTAAAAGAAGAGAGAGTCCTACGTAACTGGAAGGAGAAATGCACCAACTCACACTATGTCATTTACCTCTGATTTTTAGCCCCTGCCGGGTTTAAGAAAAACGCTAGGATGCGTCCTTTGTTGTGATTGATGAGAGAAAAGCTGCCACCTGAAAGCGGTAGCTTTTTATCCTTTATTGTGTTTGCAAGTTTGAAGGATTCCCTTTTTTCCTGTATGTTCAGTAAGTGGAACCAAAGCTGACTGTGAAGAGGTAGCACCCTTTATTGGAACAGATTATGTGCGATTAACTGTTACCGGAGTACCCATGTTGCCGTTCAAAGTCAAAGTTTTCCAAAGCGGCTCTTTCTAGGCGTGTAAAATTTTAGCCTAGATGATGTTTGTTAGCTGTAAAACGAGTCAGTAGGATGTTTTCAGTTGAACTAGTTTGCAAAATCGAAGATGTGGCCCTGGTAAGAGAATGTCTTGGGTTTGCACCAAGAGAGTTAGATGAGCTTTACGCACCCAATACCTATGTTTGTTGGAGAGAGACCTTCCAGTTTTTATGTTGTAAGAAATCGTTGGCAGCTGTGCCTACAGTAACTTGGAGGGCAGTAAACCGCCTCAGCTGTTTCAATCTCGAGACCCTTAGGAAGTGTACTTGCTGCCCAGTTTTGTGCAGGTGGCAGAAAGCTTATGTTCCCTTCACTTCAGGTGACTGGCCACGCATTGTAGTGTAGCCTGCTGCCAGCCCGCCGCCCTCTGCACCCCTCGAGGGCACGAGGGAGACCTGAAGACCAGATGTCCTTTTTGTCCTAACTTGGTTTTTAAAAAGAACATCCCCCCCTCCCCGCAGAACTCATAAATTGAGGTATTTCTTTGGTAAACTTCGAGAAGGAAAAACAGAAGTATGTGCTAATTGATTGCCCCTCATTAAATCCAGGAACAGTTCTTATGAATTTACACTACTACCTTAAAGTGTGTGTTCTTGTGGGGTAGGGTATAACGTGAACCTCTTCTTAACAAGTTTCTTCCTTCTGTGTGGGCAGTTGAGATCTTTTTCTTAATTCCACAGTTGGAATCCTGTTGATTTAGGCAAATGAAATTGTTTTCTTGCAGTTTTTTTTTAAACCTTTTATGCTAATGTGTAACTGATTTTTTTGCTTAAAGTAATTTGTGATATTCGGGGGAAGTGTTGATTGAAGCAGGTCACCACAAAAGAAGAAAAATCATCGCTATGCCTGCCATCCATAGATCACCAAAGTATTTGCAGTGGTTTATGTCCTTTCAGACTTCTTTTTGGCATTTGTATATTTTACACAAAAACACATATGCTTTTCTGTAACCTGCTTTTTTTGATAAAAAATTTCCTCCCAAGTATTTATGATGATATAAAATTTAAGAAATTAATATGCATTGTGTGGCAAAGTGAGGCTTTTCTTGTTCAACTTTGGGAAGAGCAGGCACAGAATAGCCTGAGTTGACAATATGGAAGTTTCAAAAAGGTTTTGCTAATTTAGTGATTTGATTCAGGTAGAAGTTTAGTTCTGTTCCATAGCTACAGTATGCTGCCAGTGCTGACAGTGCCTGCAGCAATAAGGTCCTGAAAGATTTTACTTTACGAGTCCTACTCAGTATGCTTTATTGACATTGAGTCGTGCTGTGTGTCCATTCACTCCAGTGCTTTATGGGTGGTGCCAGAAGAGAAGGAAATGTCCCCTTCACCTCAGCTTCAAAGGATAAGTACATAGTATGAAGTATTCTAAGTATGCTGATAACCCATTTGGGTTCCTCTTAGCTGTAAACTTACCTAAAACCTTTTGATCTCTGGATATAACCTTTTATCTGTCTCTTGGATAAAATCAGTCCCAGGTGACTAATTATGTGACTTAACTCTTTTTCTTTGATTTGCCTTAAGTTTCAGTGTTCAGTAAATATTCTAGATTTGTCACCTTCCCATCTCTACTGCTGCCACCTTGGCTAACCATCACCCTCTCTCACCATGCCTACTGCAGTAACCTGCTGGTTTACCTGTTTCCACTGTGGCTTTTTAAGGTTCGTTCCTCTTATCATACCCTAAGAGATCCTTTAAAATGGAAGTCAGATTATGTCACTCCTTTGTTGAAAGCCTCCCATCCCATTCAGAGTAAAATCCAAAATCTTTTCCAAAGCTTGCCAGGCACAACATATTTTGGTACTAGATTATTGTGGCAGAACCTGGCCACGCCAGTTTCATCCTTTGTTCCAGCCCCACTAGCATTGTCCCTGGAACTTGCCAGGCTTGCACCTGCCTTAGGGCATTTGCACTTGCTGCACCCTATGGCTTCACTGCTCTTATCCCAGATCTTGCTACTGGTTCCATGACGTAATTCAGGCCTTAGTTCAGATGTTGTGTCTTCAAGGAGATTGCCCTGCATTGTCCTCTCCATTCTCTTGGAATTCTACGTAATATGTGTCACTATTTGGAATTTCCATTTTTATTTATTTAGTTATTTTGATTTGGAGAGTAGTGTCCTAAAGCTGGGGACAGTGAAATAAAGAAGAGCTTAGAATAGAAGGAGAGACAGGAGAGAGCCTTGGTAGGGCTCTTGGTGGGGCTGCTTTGGCTTGTTGGAAGACAGAGAAGAGGGGGCCTTGGAGACAGGTTCAGGGGGTAAGCCTGGGACCAGCTGTTGCTGCACCCTTGGTTGCACATGTTGTGGGGACCCTTAGAGTTTAGGAGATGTAAGCCTGAGAAGGAAGAGCGGCATGGATGTGCTCCCAGAAGGGAGAGTGGTGTCCTGGGTCCTTCCTCTGAGGGTTTTAAAGGCTGGAAGTTGAGGGGAGGTCTTAGGAGAGAGGAATTTCCTTAATTTTTATATTCTGTCTCCCATACTAGAAATTAAACTCTGCAAATGGGGACCTTGTCTTTCCTTTTTACTGCATATTAGGTACTCAATGATTGTTGGTTGAAGGAATGAACTCGGTGAATATGTTTGTATTCCTCTTGAATGTACTATTTTAGGCCAGTTCTTTATGGAAGAACCTTAGTTTTCAGCTTCTTTTTATAAGGCAGTGCCTTGATTTTCTTCAATAGTTCTTGACGCTAGGCCCACATACTTCTTTAGACCCACAGAATTATTTCTTGGGAGGAATGGGTCACAGAAATCTGCATGTTCAACAAGTACTTCAGGTGATTTTAATACACATCAAAGTTTGAGAATGTCTTTTAATATTTTAATAGCTTTTGCCTGGAAGAATGCTTCTTTATAGTAGTGATAATGATAGCCATCATTTTGAGGAACACTGTGTGTCAGGTACTGAGCTAAAAACTCTTCTGGGTTTTTTCATTTTACTGTAGAGCAACTCAGATGTAGATATGCCTACTCCCATTGTGTAAAGGAAGCGACTGATACATAGTGAGTGGCAGAAAGTTGGTTTAGAACAAGCCTTTTTAAAAAAAAAAATTATTGATTTGAGGGAGAGAGAGATTGTTGTTCCACTTATGTGTTCATTGTTTAATTCTTGTGTGTGCCCTGACCAGGGATTGCATCCACAACCTTGGTGTTTTGGGATGACACTCTATAACCAGTTGAGCTACCCAGCCAGGCCCCAAGCCTACATTTTTAATCACTGTTGTCTTTGAACTGCAGTGTTTAGAGCTATACACAATACTTTGGTTTTGACAGGCCATGTTTTTTGTTAAGGTCAAGACAATGTTTTTCTGTTCCATTTCTAATCCTATCCTTAAGAAGTCCATCAATTTGTTGGTCTTTTTGCTTGAAGTTGTAGAACTGAGAGATGATCTCAAGAAACATTCTGCAAGAACTTCTAGGTCTTTTTGCTTTGTTGTCTTGAGTAATCATCTTACAAGGCTCAGGGTAAATTTGGAGTATTTTCTCCTCCCTGTACATTACCATGAATTCCACACACCAGAAGCCCATCTAATGCCTTCTGCCTGCTTGTACAGTTATTTGGATTTTTCCTACATTTTCTCCATTGAGTTAGGTGTTTTACTATTTGGACTACCATTGGATCATCATAAACTGGATAAATTTCTCACGGCCAAATCCCATTCCAAATGAGTTTTTAAAAATGTTAAATTTAATTGTTGCATTAATATTTTTGTGGGGGACTGAATTAAGAGAAAAACTGTTTGTTTTTCCTGTCTTCCTAGTCTTTAAGCATGGCTAACTGTTTTTCTTTGAAGGCTCAGGTATCTCATGACGTTTACTAGAGCTCTATCCTAACCCACCTTAGGCTTCTGTAAACAGCCATTGAGACATCACTTTACCTTCCATATTTAATTGTCTGTGGCCGCCTGGCCTATTCCATTGGGAGGCCCCATGAGGTCGGGGAGAACTAATTAGGCAATCAGTAGGCTTGTTGATGGAATAAATAAATGAAGAAAAATCTCAACTTTATTCTGTACCTGTAAAAAAACCAGTATGTTGCTAAAAAGAATTTTTGTAGTAATCTTTTCCATGTAATTTAATAGGACTTAGAACAGAAACCTCAATGTAAGACACTAAATTGAATGGATGATGATAGTGATGCATCAGTATATGGGTGAAAAAGATTTTGTAGAAAACTAAGTACTCTTCCCAATGGTTCTTTGTTATATTGTGGTTTATATTAGTGTTCTTTAAGATTATAAAACTTCTTAGACAATTACTACTATAGGTTTATAAGTAAAAGTGTTCTTTTGGTATGTTCAAGTGCATTTTTATGCAGTGGCCTACACACAGCACAGACTAACGATGTGAATGTTTGTTTCTGTTGTTGGACATGTATCAGTAGAAACTGCAGTTAGGTAAAGAACAGTTTGGGCCTTTCAAATCATTTTGAAAGAGGGCTGAAAATTATTTGAGTCTGAAATTTAAAAACAATTACCTGCCTGAACATCAATAATAATGACTTACTATTTTTTAATTGAACATCAATAATAATGACTTACTATTTTTTAATTGAATTTATTAGGATTTCATTGGTTAATAAAATTATATAGGTTTAAAGTATGCAATTCTATAATATATCATTGGTATATTGTATTGTGTGCTCACTACCCCAAGCAGTGTCTCTTTCCATTACCGTTTATCCCCCCTTTATCCTCTTCTACCTCCTCCTACCCCAGTTTCCCTCTGGTGATGACCAGCATTTACTATTTACGACATGTATGTGCCAGTCCCTTGATTTCCTTTACATTACGTTTACTGGACACATCAACCCTCCAAGTCAAATATTGTTTCCCCTAATTTACACTGGAGGAAATAGGCTCTGGGTGGTTGGGTAAGTTGCCCAAAGTTATTCAAGCCCAGTTTTCTCTTGACCCAAAGCTCATGTACTTTATATTACAATGGTGTCGACTAGTCTTTTTAACTTACACAGTTATGGAAGATGCTTTAAATAAACAAACATACTTGTTTTAGCTGTCAGAATATGCTAGTAGAACTACTTTCATGAATTGTTTTGTTCTATTTAAACTTAGCTTGGCTATGCATTTCTAATAGCCCTTCCTCTACCTTTTTAAACCCAAGATGTTTGTTATTGTAAAATTGTGAAGGATAGTAATATATAAAGCCAACGATAATAAAATATACTCTACTCATTCAGAAGTCATCTCTCTACATATTTCCTTCTGGTATTTTATTTTTTAAAGATTCGTCTTTTGGTGTAAATGAGATATAAAGCCACATAGGCTTGTATTCTAATTTTTTGTTTTAACTGTGGCCTTAGAAACTTTCTGACTTGATTTTTTAAAAAATATTTTATTTATTTTAGAGGGAGGGGAAGAGAGGGAGAAAGAGAAGGAGAGAAACATCAATGTGTGGTTGCTTTTCACGCACCCACTCCTGGGGACCTGTCCCACATCTCTGGCATGTGCCCTCACTGGAAATGGAACCAGCAACCGTTTGGTTTTCAGGCCGGAATTCAGTCCAAAGTGCCACACCAGCCAGGCCTAAACTTACTTTTTAGCTGGCCATGTGTTATAAGATATTTTAAATAAACTGACCTATTTTACTTTGGACATTAATGTAGTTTCCAATTTTCATCATTATACATATTGTGATGAACCATGGCTTTAAATAGTTAACCAAAGCTCTGAATAATTAGAGCAACCAGTCTACAAAATAAGTCATATTTAAGACATTTTAGTGATGTGAAATGTAGTGATTTTAATAGTAATTCAGCCTGGTATATACAGCATACATATACCTAAAATACCTAGAAAATTTACATGAATTTTATTAATAGAAGTTGCCTCTGAGGAGAGAGGAGTTCATTTCACTTTTGTGGTTTTATTTTTTTAACCTTTCTGTATTTGAATTTTAAAACTATAAATGTGTATTGCTTTTAAAATTAAATTCAACTCTTTGCACCCTAGCTGGGTACCTCAGTGGATTAGTATGTCCTTTCTATACTCCAGTTTGCGGGCTTGATCCCGGATCAAAGCACATACAAGGATGAACCAATGAATGCATAAATAAGTGGAACAACAAATCCGTGAATTCACATCTCTCTCTCAAATCAATCAATTAAAAAATAAGTAAAATAAATAAATTTAACTTTATGGAAAAGTGTGTATTTTTCTAAACTAAAATGATTTTTAGGTGTATAGTAGTGTTATATTTTGTTGCTAACATTTTCAACTTCAGTGCATTTGTTTGGAGAAAGTGACCTCTTATTGGTTATTTTCATACCGAATTTTCATTTCCTTTTTAAACTTAGGTCAAAGCACTGATGTGAGTCTCAGCTTTCTAAAAATACAGAATGAAACTGGTTTTTGCTTGACTGCACTCATTGATTGACAAGTGTTACATTACAGGTGCAGTGCTTTCAAGATTTAACACCTAAGAAAGATACTTCAAATCAAGTTAGGGATTCAGTAGGTATCTTCATAGTATGTGCACCATACTTAGAGATCAATGTTCTGGCTGCTGTCTTATTTTACCTTACAATATACTTTTTAAACAAGTTACTTTTTTAAACACAGTATGTATTTTGTTGCTTTGTTACTCTTAGCAAAAATAATGTAGAAGAAACTGACTTTGTTTGAAATCTGCGGTGTTATTCAAGTTTCCTTTTTTAATGACATTGCTTTCTTTATCACGGTGAGCCTAAGCATTTTTCCTGTTATGAACGACATTTGTGCATCCGTGTGCGGATATATCATCTAGGCTGTAGTATGGTTGAGAGAGGCTCTTAGTTACATAGTTGGGAGAGCAGTAGCCATAATTCCTTCTGCTCAAAAAGTCGAAAGTCATAGGCAAGCAAGTGAATGAGAATGATACTGAGAAAAAAAGTTCAGATTCCACTCTGATTTATCTGAATGATGTAAATCATTTATAAACTTGTAATGTCACTTGAGAGTGCCTCACAATTTCAGAAGACGCTACTGCTTTGTAACACAGCTGTTGAAAACTGCTTCCTTAACAATTATAAGCAACTTATATCCATTGTGATTTAGGGTCACTTAATACGGATAGTATGGAATTTTTATATCATCTTCTGTTGAATTTTTCTGTTTTAAATTTATGAAATACAGCTTTTTTCTCTGGAGTTTAAATGTTTTAATTCAGAGTGTGAGTACTCTGACTTTTCTTTTTTGGATGAAATGCATATGTAATTTTCTTTTTTTGACTACTAAGTACTCGAGTAGAAATTTAGAAAATATTTCCTGAATGTGAAAATTTGGGTTATGATATTGAATATAAACAAAGATGATTCAGTTGAAAGGTTTCCCTTTATTTGACTATTTATAATAAATTTTACTCCTGCACCTCGAGAGAATCAATCAGATTGTGCAGGAGTAAGGACTAGCCAGGGAAGGACAGGACATTCTTAGGTGAGGGAGGAAGATTCAGAACAGAAGACTTCTTTTTTCCCTTTCTCTTTTATGCCGTAGAGTGTTAGCCGAGCCCCAGGGGAATACAAACACTCTACAGCAGTATACAGAGAACTTGGGCGGAGGGTTGAAGATACATTTCAAATCTAAGGGCTTAGAGTCGAGTTGGCCCAGAGCGTTTTTACAGTTTATAAAGCACTCTTACAAATTCTCACTTGATCCTCGCAACAACCCTTTTAAATGAATAGTTTCAGTTACCACTCCCATTTTATAGATAGAGAAGCTGAAGTCATGGAAAGGCTAAGTAATTTATCCATTCTCAGTAGTAGTGCCATAACTTGAGTCATTTATCTAAGACGCATTCTTTCTGCTGTCCCATGGTGTTTTAGCAAGTATTGCCTAAGGTGATTCCTAGAATATGATCACATACTGAGAAGGAAAAAAAGTGTCACTGAGGAAAGAAGGTAATGTCCAAGACATAGGAAAAAATGGTCATAGGAATCGGGAGTTTCCAGAAAAATGGTGACAACCGCTGGGTGGACCTTGAATAGAGTCCCATGCTGCAGAGTCTTGGAGAAATTAAAGAGCTAAGTAAATTCTTGATGGCCTTGAAGAGTTAAGCTTCTTTTCTTTGAATTTGAACTTTCACCACAAAGGTTATCACAGAAGTTGATTTGTCTGTGACATTTATTTTGGTTAATGATATTGGTATATAATTGTTATTATCATATAAATTAATTATAATTAGTAATTAATTTGATTGCCAGCTCTTGCCGTGCAAGAGCAAAAACTAAAGGGGGCTGTGCCTTTTAGTTTTTCTATATCTTCTTCAGAACTCTTCTGCCAGTTACTTAGTCCCCTGAGGACTTATTAGCTCTATCCTTTTCAGGAAAGGAGAAGTGAGAGAAGACACGGGTTTGAATCCCACCTCTGCTGCGTGACTTCGGGTAAGTCACTGAAGCTCTCTGGGCCTCAGTTCTTTCCTCCTTAGATGAGAAGGTGAGAACTGATGCATCCCCAAAGTTTTGAGAGTACCACTTGTGAAGTTGTTATTTGTTGAAGATGAATAAGTGAGGGCAGCGTCCTCTAATCTATACGTGATCTATACAGTGATATCTTGCACAGACTTTCTGTTCTACTGACCTTATTTCCTCTATACATCCCCATTCCACCCTATGGAAAGCAATCACTTTGTTGTCGTTTTTTTTAGCTTGCTATAGTCTCTTCCTTTTGAATAGTGTACCCTCTGAAAGAGTGTCTTTGAGTTTTTTGTTATCCTGTAAAAATATTTTCTGTTAAGAATTTCAGAGATGATTTTACTGTATTTTCCTCTTGTAAATAGTTACTTCTAGGTGGAACAATATATGGTCACCTAATTGGATCAGTGTAGGGAATATTATATGAAATTTGTAACTATAATGGCTTGGCTATTAATTTGAATTTTTAAAAAAATGTTATGATAGATTTCAAAGAATTTGTAATCACATTGAATTGTGATTTAGGGTATATATGGGATTTATTTCAAAATTTAAATACTTAAAAAATCCTTAACTTCTCCCATGTGTAGCTTTAGTACAGTTTTTAACAAATAATGATTGATTGGTTTGAATCTATATTCTTGCCCACTTTTCATCAGAGATGAAAATGTAGTTTAGGAGAAAAGTATGTCATTAGTAGTAATAGGAAGTCAGTTGATAGTTTCCTAATTTCTGTGCTGCTTTAAAATTTCTTTATAAGGGTGAAACAGATGTAACTAGCATGGTTTGTCATATGTGACTGATGTGGAATGAGTTCTGGTCAGGAATTTACACTGTGACTTCCTGTCCAGGGTCTGTCTCATACCAGACGTGTTACCATGGTAAAAATGCTAGCTTATTTGACTCTGTTTTACTCATTTTAAAACAGGGATGGTTTTTCTGCTTTGACTATCTCAGAAGGGTGGTTATTAGGATGTGAAAGTAGTAAAGCTGCAGGCAAATGTAACCTATTCTAAGGTATGGCTGTGATTGGGATTCATTTCAGATAAAAGATTACAGCAAATGAATATGTTGCAAAATAATTGTATATGAGTGAATTTGAACACCTTATTACATTGAGATGTTTGGTGATCTGATGATAAAAGTAATCCCAACTATAGACATTAGTATATAGTATAATACTATGGTAATATTGAAATTGATAGACATTTTGTTCTCTCTGTTTAATATGAAAGGTAGCTAGAGTTTTGGAGTATCTCTGCTCATCTGGTTGATCAGTTTTCCAAATTGGCCACTGGGTAAAAACTTGGGGTCAGAAAGTTATTTCTAGAAAAACATTATTTTTAAAGGTGAATAATTACCTCTGTGATATAATTGGAATAAGGCTAAAAAATCGAGTAGCAAGCAATCTCAAGTGTAGGCTCCGTGAATGTCCTGGGGGACAGTTCTAGCATATGATTCACTTCCTTGGTTTTATAACTTTGGAGCTCTAATGAATAGAATTGATGCTTTTTAGATAAATGCTTCTTCTGAGTTCCCCATTTCATTGGCCAACATCTCTATTTTCTGTCTTGCAAAGATAAATTACATGCATTATAAATTGTTACTGTATTTTGCTCTTGCTATGGGTTTTTATTTTTATTTTTTAAATGGAAATAATTTTGATATTGTTCTTGATTACTGTAAAGATTTGGCAGGCTACTTGAAAAGGAAATTTCATCATAAATCAACTTCTTAAAATCTTAGTAGAGAGATTTTCATCCTCTGACCTTGAATCGGCCTTGGTTATCCCTGCTTTTTCAAGAAGAGGCCTGGGTTTTTCATGTTTTTATGAGGGGGAGCAGTGAGTTTTTGTTTCATTTTTAAGTAAAATTATATTTTAAAATAACAGATGTATTTTAAATTTTTTATGCTAAAAGGTAGAGTAGTAGTAAAAGGAATTTCTGTGTACCCATCAGCTGGTTTCAACAGTTATTCAACTATTGATTCTTTTATTCTGTCTAGATCTCCACCTTTGCAGGATAATTTCCAGCTAGATCCCAGGCATTATATCTCTTTAATATTGAAAATACTTAGTGGGAGTTTTCAAAGTTAAGGACTCTTTAGTTGTGATAATTAACATTGTAGTTATGTTTTTAAAAATTAGTAATTGCTAAATGTCATTTAATCCAGTCACTGTTCAGAGTTCTTGGTTGTTCTGTAAATTATTCAGAGGTATCAACATTTTTTACCTTCTGGATTTGTATTGTCATAAATGTTATAGTTTGTAATCTCATTCAATGTCTAATTTATTTAAGACTCTGTTTGCATATGCTCTGTGTTATTAAAATATCTTTGCTAACGGTATTAGTGGAATGTGTTTTTTTCCTTTGGTCTTTTGCTCTTACTTTGGGATTATTTTTTGTACACACAGACTTAGGATACAAATTTTTTTATATTTTCCATTGTATATATCCGTAAGAAATTCTTCCACAAAGGTCAAGTAAATATTCACTTAAATTGTCTTCCAGAATTGCCGCTGGATCTTTTTCCTTTTCAATTGCTAGCAGGTTTTCCTGGGGACACTTTACTGAAATACTGATTCCTTTCTTCCTTATTTGTGAGTCAAGTTTTGATACAAATATAAATAAATACATTTTAGGGTTGGCATGCCCAGAAAATTCTAGAAAGAAGAATTTCTTATTTACTGGGTTGTGATATTATTTCTTTTCCCTCTTCTCTCTTCACCTGTTTTTCCTACTTGCCATCCCAGCTATAGTATGTATCCAGGTGTCTTTGATTTCTGGGTGTGCCCTGGAAAAACAACTGAAACAAAACTTAAGTCCTTGTCTTTTTCCCCTCTATTTTATGTGTGGTTTTTAAAAGAATTTAGCCTTGGCTGGTGTGACTCAGTGGATTGGGTGCCGGCCTGCCAACCAAAAGGTCACTGGTTTGATTCCCAGTCAGGGCACATGCGTGGGTTGTGGGCCAGGCCCCCAGTTGGAGGCTTGCTGGAGGCAACTGATTGATCTATCTCTAATACATCATCAGTGTTTCTCTCCCTCTCTTCCTCCCTTCCCCTATCTCTAAAAATAGATAAATAGATAAATATAATGGATTTAAATATGTATTATCATTTGTCTTTATTTTAAACTCAATTGGACAAAACATTATACCAACATTAGTAGTTGGTGGTATGTGCATAGTTGTTTCAGTAGTTTGATTCTCTTAATTGTTAATGCTCCAGCAGGGGGAGAATGGGGAAGAGAAAGGTACACTTTGATAATTGATTTTGCAAAGAATGATTACCTCAGATTTAGGGTAAAGACTGACTTTAGAAGTATCTATTATATGATCTGTTTATATTTGGTTGTTTATTGATGATGTGATTTGGTTCATTTTGTAACACATTTATTGATAGAGTTTAGAGGGTTTTTTTAATCATATATTAACTTGATCCAACAAATTCAGTGAGGACAGAGGGACAGAGAGAGGGATAGATAGAGGGCTAAGACAATTTAGGATATTCTGTTCAAGGGAAAATTGATATGTAATTACTTGTCCCTTCTGGTAGGGGGAAGAACAAGAAGCTTACTTTAAATGATGATTGTTGTTTTAAAAAGTTAATATTTTGGCCCTGGTTGGGTAGCTCAGTTGGTTGGAGCATCAGCCCCATATGCCAAGGTTGTGGGTGCGATCCCCAGTCAGAGCACGTAAAATAATGAACCAGTGAATGCATTAATAAGTGGAACAACAAATCAATGTTTCTCTGTCTCTTTCCCTTCCTCTCTCTCTCAAAACAAGTTAATATTTTATGAATAGTTCAGACACAAATGGTGTACAATGAAATATTTTTTTATTATTTCTGTGCCCTAGCCCCTTTCCAGAGGCAACCAATTCTAAATTATTTTTAGATACTTTAATCCTTAATGTTTTAGACCATTTAGAAGCATCTCTCCGTAGATAAAAATTTATCTTTCAGTTATTCATGTGTGGAAATTTTGGCGTCAACCTTTAGTATTTACTTTGGGTAGAATCTTTTGTATCCATATGTATGTAAATGTTTATGTATGTGACAAATTTACATACCCAGTGTAAATACAGGTTAGGGCAACAGTGGATTTACACTTAGTATGGAAATAATACATTAATTAATAAATAATAATACAAAAAAGAACTTTTGTGTACTCACAGCTGTAAACCTACTTTTGCCCAACTCTGTATATTAATTTGATTCATAAAGTAAAATGTAGTATAGACAAGTAGGAAAACAATGAGGAAAAATACATCTGATCACCTTTAACAGAACCAATATAATCATTTTAATGTAGAGTAATTCTTCCACAGGTTTAAATTTTGGGCATATAGTAATTCTACATATTTTTTCCTCTTAACCACAAGAATTTTACATTGAGCATACTGGATCTGTGACTCATTGCTTGTGAGGGAAATGAATTTCTCAGTAATATTGCTTTTGGAAGCAGGAGCAGGGAACTAACCTTTATTGAAGAAGAGAGGAAACTAGAGACTGGCAAGAAAGTAGGGAGGTTAAATAAGTGTTCATATTTTCAGTATTCAAAATAAAGGAGGAATGAAGTTGACAAATCAAATTTTGGGTTCTTAGAACCGATTGCTTTTCTTTTTTTCTTAGTAAGGAATGGATCTGAGGTATGTAAAGGATAAGCTGATGTTTTGTTACATTTTGATGTACCAGGGAGGATTTGTTTAAAAAAAAAGGAAAGGTGGGGGGAGGGGAGAAGAAGGGAGCTAAATGGAAAAAAGTACAGTAAAAAATTAAAAAAAAGAAAAAACAAAGGAGAGGACTTTTCCAAGTCATGCATTCAGTTTATGTTGAGTCCACAGTGGAGCTGTGGTAGCAGGGGCCAGAGACTCCCCAGTTATAAAATGTTAAAGGGATTGAGTGCTCTCATGGAAGTACAGAAATACCTAGCTCTTCCTCAAATAAAAATCAATTTATAAGCCTCTTAGTAGAATTACAGGGAGGACAGTCTCCAAATGTTTCTGGAGAACAGTGGATGATTGTGGAATTAATGGTACACTACCCAATATTGCTAACTTAAGTAAAATGTCAGTAGTAATCTACTTCTTTTTATCATTTACAAGGACTTTTCTGGAATCATCTAGAAGTAGTGTTAGTGTGCTTTGTCTCCTCTGGTCTGTGGTAGTTTTGTAGGTTTTCCTTGTTTTTGATGGCCTTGATAGTTTTGAGGCCTATTGGCTAGATGTTTTGTAGAGTTCCCCTCAATTTGGGTTTAATGACTTTTCTCATGATTTGACTTTGTGTTATGGTTTTTGGCAAGAATACTGTAGAAGTGAAGTGCCCTTCTTATCACATCATCAACACATCACTAATGATGTTTACCTCATTCTTTTGGTTAAGGTTGTAGGTTTCTCTATTAGAAAGTTACCTTCTTTTTCTGTCCTCTATCCTTTAGAAATGAGTCACTTAGTCTAGTCCACATTCAGGGTTGGGGAGGGTTAAGCTTCACCTCCTAGAGGGAGGTAAACCTACTAATATCTGGAATGCTGTAAGGAAGATTTGTCCCTTTCCTTACCATGGAAGTATTTTAGCAAGCCACAAATAACACGCATTGATACGAACATTTTTATAGTTCTTGATAAAAATTACATTTCAGAATGGTTGTAGCATTAACTATAGAATAAGTGATGAATGACAAAACCTTCCATTGTACTTTTGTGTTTTGTTTTTAGGTGAAGGTTCACATTTTAATTTGCATATATTAGATGACTTAATGTGACCTTTAAATATATTTGTTAATTAGCTGTATTTCCTCTTTTGGGAATTATTTTTTCTTGGGCTTTACCTATTTCAAAAAGATTTTATAGACTCTCAGCTATTTTAACTCTTTAGTCTCTTAAACACCTAAGAGATTTCTTTACATTTTTCTTACTAGTCCTTAATTTTTAATTATCTTCAGGGTTTTGTCTTATTCAGATCTTACGACCATATCATTCTTAGTCCTGTTGAATTCTTTAAATTTTTTTTTCTTGCTTCTGTTACATTTACCTAATGGAAGGAAATTTGCTAGCTATTGGTAAAGCAAGAAATAAACAAGGCCATCTTAGGTAAAAGTCATGTAATGGTTGTTCCATTCCAAATTAATGTGAGAACTGTTGTGGGTCAGTCTATTATGTGATTGGATTATTTGCTTTAAAAATTCATGACTCATTCTCCCAAGAATTTTGTGTTAAAAAACATTTTGAAAATATTTACTATTTTGAAATGTATTAAAAATTTGAAAATTTTATAATCTTGAAATCTATGTTGATGTTTTATTTTGGGAATTTTTATTACCTCTAGGTACTTACAAAATATGCCTTCTTTTAGAAAAGACATTTAGAATATAATAGCTTCTTGCACTGGCTGGTGTGGCTCAGTGGATTGACTGTGGGCCTGAGAACCAAAGGTCACCGATTCCCAGTCAGGGCACATGCCTGGTTTGTAGGCCAGGTCCCTGGGTGACGGGCACACCAGAGGCAACCACACATTGATGTCTCCCTCCCTCTTTCCCCTTCCCTTCCCCTCTCTCTAAAAAATAAATAAATAAAAATCTAATAAAAAAGAATATAATAGCTTCTTTAAAAGCATATATCCCAAATAAAATATTTTCTTCTGTAAAAGGAACCAAAATGAACTCTCTCTCTCACACACAAACATATAAACACTTTTTCCCCTAAGTCTTTAATGGCTTCAAAGACATTTTTTCTCCCTTCATGTGAGTCCTTAACCCTGATGGCAACAAAAAATGGGTCCAAAATAAGAGTCGAAATAAAATTGTCAAAAGAAAATTCAGGGTTTATCAATGACCTTCAGTTCCTACAGCATGTCCCTAGAAGAAATCTATGTGTTAAAAAAAATTAAAATGAAAACTCTTTCCAAATAATATTTTGTATTATCATTGATTATTATTTTCACTTGCTGTAGTGGTATTTAGATTTATATTTCTGTGGTTTACAATTTTATTGCTAATAGTCTGAGAAAAGTAGAAAAATGTGTGAAAATAGATTTCTTATTTGGTTTTGGTGCCACTTGGAAGGGAGGGAAGCAAATAACCTATATAAAGGTTCTCGATTTTATTATGATGTATCAGTGGATTAATACTCAATAATATAAAGAGCTCTGAAAATCAATAAAACAAAAAGTTTTAAAAATAAATAGAAATGTCAATAAACTTGAAAAGTTGAATAGTCTCACTAGAATTGGGAAGTAAAGCCAATGAAATATATTTTTTGGTATTGACATCCTGGCAAAAAAAATGTTTTAAATTGAGCATACCCATATGTAATTGCACTATTAGTGATAGCAATAGTATGTAAAACCTATGCTATACAATTTGCAATTTGTACTATGTGCTGTTTATAGAATTAAAATTGGTAAAGGCTTTCAGTGTATGCCTTTAGACCTAGAGATTTAACTTTTTTGTACTCTGTCCTACAGAAATATGGGCAGAAAGATTTTTAAAAAATATTTTATTATTTATTTTTAGAGAGAGGAAGGGAGAGAGAAAGAGAGAGGAGAAACCTTGATTGGTGGCCTCTTATAGGCCCCCATCTGGGGACCTGGCCCTCAACCCAGGCATGTGTCCTGACTGGAACTGAACTGGTGACCTTTTGGTTTGTGGGAGGACACCCAACCCACGGAGCTACCCCGGTCAGGACTGGGCACAAGGACTTTTCTTGCAGTATTATATTAACAAAAAATTGGAAAGGCCCTTACTAATTTCTACTAAGGAGATGCTAAAATTGATAGTTCGTAATTTTGGAGTATTAAAAAGAATAAGGTAGAGCTTTATGTATTGAAGGTCTCTGAGGCTTTTTATTTTTATGTTAGGGAAAAACAAGTTGCAGACATGTATAATATAATCTCATGAAATCCACCAAAATGATACATGTGTATGTCTATATTTCTGAGTATGTAATTACATATAAAAACACCTGGAATTTTTCACACCAGGCTGTTAACTGTGGTACCTTTGGGAAAAGGGAGGAAAATTGGGGAGCGAGGAATGGGAAGGTTGACATTTCTCATTTTACTCCGTGTGCTTTTGGAGATAGCACTGATAACTTTGCTGTTTTACTATTTCTTGCTAAGAGTGTTTGGCCTCATTCAGAACCACTTTGAAGAAGTTTATTTCCCAAGGAATCAATTCTACATAGAAGCATGTAGTTACATGGCATAATTTTAGAAAACATGCTATAACAAAACTGCGGTATCTACTGTTTCACCTTTTCCACAGTTTTAACCAGGCCATTAAATTTGACTTCCCAGTGGTGATATAAGGTAAACTAAACCCACCCAGCATGAGCTGGAGTATTTAAGGTTCTAACAGCAGACAATAAATTGATTAACACCCCTGGAAAATTCTCTTAGTACATGTAGAAACAGGATAACTCAACTGACTGAATACAGCTGAAGTCTACCAGGAATGGTGTGTTTGTTAGTTGTGGATGGAGAAAATGACGTGGATTTGTGGAGTATGAGGAATTGTGTTTGCCCTCCCAACATAACTCCCAGAGTGTGTTATTTCACTGCTTTTCTGTGTTCACAGTTGTGTAGGAGTGGCTGGTTTGAGAGGTTTAGATGTATGCATTTGTTTTGCATACAGATGTATGCAGCATTTGACTTTATGCTGCCTTAAACGTTACCTATAAACTGTTGCTTAATTTAGGCCCAGAGTCAGATTGCTATCACAAAATTATAATAGGAAAATCCTAACATATAAATTAAATGCTTATTATAGAGATTTTCAAAAAGTAAAATTATGTAGGAATTCCCCAGTACCTATCCCCTAACTTCAATTTTTATGAATTTTTTCAGTGCATGGTTCATATATTTATGATTTAGGGCTGTTGTAACCAATAGCAATAACACTGGTTGTATTCAAGGGTCAGGCCCTGCCCTAGATATTATTTAACATTGTTCTCACATTAGGGATATATGTTGGGGAGGCAAACAACTCCTCTGAGACATGAAAGGCAAAAGCATTGTTTTAAATTACTTTCTGTCCAGGTCCTCTTCTGGGCTGCTTTACCAGACTTCTGATTGAGTTACTCACTTCTGTCTTGCCCAGGATAGAGCAGCTTCTTACGTCTCTGAACACCAAGGGATTTAAATGTGGAGTGGGGTTGGTTCAGTTTTTTGCTCTAGTACTTAGCTGCTGTTGTGCATTGACACTTGTACTGAGGTCCTAGCCAAAAGAAAACTGTTTCCACTCTATTTTTTTTAAAGATTTTATTTATTTATTTTTAGAGGGGAAGGAGAGAGGGAGAGAGGGAGAGAAATATCAATGTATGGTTGCCTCTCTTGAGTCCCCTGCTGGGAACTGGCCTGCAACCTAGGCATGTGCCCTGACTGGGAATTGAACCAGGACCCTTTGGTTCCCAGGCCCGTGCTCAACCCACTGAGCTACACCAGCCAGGGCTCCACTCTATTTTTAAAAAAAAATCAAGTATTAAGTTGGCCAAAAAGTCTTATTACTTTTTTTTGTATGATGGCTCCAGTAGTGCTTAATTTTCTTAGCTTCATTCAGAGCAATTTTGTTAGATTGTATTGTGACAGCTGCCCTATCAGCATGCATTTAAAAAAAGTGTCAAAATGGGTGAATTTTTTTAGCCTTGGCTGGGGTGGCTCAGTGGGTTGAGTTTTGGCCTGTGAACCAAAGGGTCACCAGTTCAATCCCAGTCAGAGCACATGCCCGGGTTGCAGACCAGGTCCCCAATAGAGGGCACGTGAGAAGCAACCATACATTGGTGTTTCTCTCCCTCTCTTTCTACCTCCCTTTGCCTCTAAATATAAATAAATAAATAAAATCTTTAAAAAACACAGGTGAATTTTTGTGCAGCCGTTTTAATATTGAAGATGGAAGGAAATATGCAACATTTTTGGCATATTCTTTATTATTTCAAGAAAGGTAAAAATGCAAATGAAATGTGAAAAAAAGTTTGTGCAGTGTGTGGAGAAAGTGCTGTGACTGAATGCGTCAAAAGTCACATGCGAAGGTTCTTGATACTGATGACAATTTGGAGAAATAATACTTTGTTCTGGGGCTGCCTTATCCGTGGGAAGATGTTTAGCAACACCCCTGGCCTCTACCCACTAGAAGTCAATTGGGGAGAGAGCCAGCATGCTCAAAATATTCAAATTGATAAAGTTATTGGTGAAGTGAAAAATGTGTCTTCTACTTTACAGAAAAATGCAATGGACTTTTTGGCCAACCCAATACTTTTAAGTGGAAACTATTAACTAAAAACTGAATAGTACTTAAAACAGCTCAAGTTTACATGAAGAAAGTTCCATAGAAGCGTAGCACTGTTTCGAATGTCTTATTATGGTATATTTTTATTTTACTGGAGAGGCTCATTAAAACTGATGTAAATTTTAAAATTCTAGTTGATTTATGTTTTTCCTGGCATATATATAGAGAAAAACCTTTATAAATTTCAATATTTATTCATTGCTATGCCTTACTCAGTGAGGGAGGTGTTTGTAGTGTGATGACTAAGATAGATTCCTGCCCTAAAGAAGCTTTTTTTTTTTAATGAGTTATAAAATCAAGTCTCCCTTTCTTTATAAAAGTCAGTTTGCTAGTAGAGTAAGTCCTCACTTAATGTCTGATAGGTTCTTGGAAACTGTGACTTTAAGTGAAACGATGAATAAAGAAACCAATTCTGATGTAAGTAAGAGTTAAGTTCCTATGGTATATATTTCTTGTCACAAAAACATCATTAAACTGCTATATGAGTATAAAGACCCAAAACACTTCTAACATTAGACATGGAAATGTGAGCTATACAGACATTTAAGAAAGAGGAATAAAAACAAGATAATTTTGTTTTCCAACCCACTTATTCCACTTCAGGTTAGCAGGTGGCCCAAGCCTCTCCCAGCAGCTTGGAGTGCAAGGTTGGAACCTACCTGGCAGGTCACCTTCCATCTCAGGGACACACACACACACAGGAGGAAATCAGAGTTACCCAGAGGAAGCCCATGCAGACATGGGGAGAATGTGTAGACTCCGCACAGATGGTAGTCCCTGCTGGGAATCAAAATTTTTTTCTTTTCATCAGCATTAGAACAAAACAGTGTTATTGGTGGACCTGCTGAACTTCCTTAGCATTTCCGTGTTTAGAGGCTCCAGAACTGGTTAGGCATTTTAGTTTTTTAATTTTATTTTAAAAAATTGTTGTAAAATGTCTTTTCACTTCAGTTGACATTTTGTTGGCCTGGGGAGGCAGAGACAGGGAGGAAGGAAGGACAGTATTTGTAGGCGGACACTTGCTTTTTTCCACATCAGTACAGCCTGAGCGCTTTTTTCCCTTACGGACATTGTGCAAAGACAATTGATAAACAGGCTTTCAAGGGTGAACTTTACATACAAGGGTGTATTATGTTGACTTTCAGGATTTTCTGTGTTGGATATGTATAGTCAGTTCTCTAACAAGAAGCCTAATCAATTTTCAAAGTAAGGTGTGGACACAGAGTGACCTCAGCCAAAACCAGGCAGTGGTCAGGGTTTATATTTGGGGTTTCCTATTTCCAGAGAGTTAGGCTTTTCAGCTTAGGTTACCTGCAGCTCCACTTACCCTTTCAGTCCCCACGTCCCCTTAGTTCACGCAAACAGATCTTGGAAGTTCTTAGATGGGAAGTGGGTTGCCCTGAGTCTTCTACAACTTGATTACACCTCAGTATAAGTTGGTATTTCCCCTAATCATCACATAGAAGTCTGCCTCATTCTTTTCAAGAGCTGTAACATATGTACTTACTCTACATTTATTTAATCAGAACCTCGTGGATGGTAACCATTTTTGGTTGTTGGGTTTTTTTTTTTTTTTTTTGGCTCCTCTAGGAAGTGTTGCAGTGAGCCCTGCCTGGTGTGGCTCAGTGGATTGAGTGCCTGCCTGCGAACAAAAGGATCTCCAGTTCAATTCCCAGTCAGGGCACATGCCTGGATTATGGGCCAGGTCCCCAGTAGGGGGTGTGTGAGAGGCAACCACACATTAATACCTTTCTCCCTCTCTTTCTCCTAGCCCTCTTCCTCTCTCTAAAAAGAAATAAATACAAATCTTTAAAAAAAAAGCATTGCAGTGAACATCCGTATACAAAAATTTTGCATGTTTGTTTGGATATGAATCCCAAATTAATTGAATAAATTAATTTTTACCAGTCTTCTGATTGATGAGAGAGATATTTTGATTTGCACTACTTCTGTTTTATATTTGCTTATTGGCTGTAAATTTTCCTGTGAACATGATCTTTGCTCATTTTTCTGTTAGATTGCCATTTCATATTAATTTTTAGAGTTCACTATAAATTAAGTCCCTGTTTGAGTTCTTGTGTTACAAGGGTTTCCCCTAGTTCTCTGTTTTTTTATATTATACAGTATATTGTTGGTTTATAGAAACTTATTATTTTTAGCTGCCAAAATTATTGATCCTCCTTTTTATTATTTTTTGGATATGCATTTTTCTACATGTATCCCATTGTCTTGTTATAATTATACATTTGTGACTTTTTAAAGTTAGTTTTTCCTGTTTGTTAAAAGTCTTAATACGTGAATACATACATATTCACTATAAGAAATGTTTAAAAATTGACAAAATTAAAGTCTGTTCCTAAAATTATATTCTCTTCCCCAGAGTTAACCACTTACGAAGTTCCAGTCCTTTATGTATATAGCATACTTAAATTTAAAATTGTCCTGCCATTTGTTAATCTGTGGTTTAAAATAATATCTTTATTCTTATTTTAAAATTTTTATTTATTGATTTTAGAGGGCAGGGAGAGAGGAAAAAAAGACACCCCATCAATTTATTATTTTTATTTATGCATTCTTTGGTTGCTTCTTGTATGTGCCCTAAGTGGGGATCAAACCTGCAACTTTGGCATATCGGGACAATGCTCTAACCAACTGAACTACCCATCCAGGGCTTTATCATATTCTAAATTCCAGGTAAATCATGGGTCAGTTTGTGGACATTATTCTAACTCATTGCTATAGTTAACTGTTTGTATGTGTGACTTCATGTTTAAAATGTTAAATCATTCATGGATCTAGATTTTCTTTTGGTGTAAAGAATGAGGGTAGGGAGCCAGCTGTTTCCAACACCATTTATGGAATAATTTGTCTTCCCCCAATGATTTTATATGCTGTCATCAAACCGATGTATTTCTTTTTTAAAAAATATTTTGTTTACTTTTAGAGAGAGGGGAAGGGAAGGAGAAAGAAGGAGAGAAACATCAATCTGTGGTTGCCTCTCACGTGGCCCCCATTGGGGACCTGGCCTGCAACCCAGGCATATGCGGTGACTGGGAATCGAACCAGTGACCCTTTGGTTCACAGCCTGCACTCAATCCACTGAGCTACACCAGCCAGGGCAAACCAATGTATTTCTGTAATGGTATTATCTCTGACCTACTGAAAGAGCATTTGACTGAGCTCCTTATATCAACTTTAGCTTCTCCTCTTACCAGTTTTCCATGGTGTATCTAGGTCACAGGTTGCAAACACAAGGCCTGTGGGCTGAATCTAGTCCTCCATCTTGTTTTATCCAGCCTGGCACCTTGTTTCTACCTAGTGGCAGCGCTGAGCTCCTTGACCCTAGTTAAGAAGCAGCTACACTTATATAGTCCTAAAATTACTTTCGGCCCTTTGGAGGCAACCACGAGGCTGATGTGGCCCCCAGTGAAAATGAGTTTGACACCCCTGATCTCGGTGGTCTTTTTAAAGCACACCAGCATGAAACCGTTGGTTCACACTGCTTTTTGGGTGAAGACCTAATCTCGAACGTGGTCCAGAAGACCCTGTGTGGCTGGCCCTTTGACCTGTCTGGTCTCATACATCAGACCACTCTTCTTGTTTGGATTCTAGTACTTTGTGGCTTTCTTTCAGTTTCTTTGTCATGCCACACTCTTACTACACTGCTTTTCCCTTTATGTCTACAGTGCCCTGCAGACCCTGATCCCCACCCCTGCTACTCCATCTTGCCCTGTTGTATTCCAGTGCATCCTTCCATTTTCAACTGTGAGTTACCGTGTTTTTCAGACTATAAGACGCACCCCCCCAAATTTGGGAGGAAAATGGGGGAGTCGTCTTATAGTCTGAATATAGCTTGCCTGGCTCTCTGTGGGGGGGGCAGTGTTGGTGGAGCAGGGTCACAGACTATTAAATATTTTACCACATTTTTTTTGCTTCAAAATTTTTTCCCCTATTTTCCTCCGCTAAAACCTAGGTGCGTCTTATGGTCCGGTGCATTGCACAGTCCTAAAAATACGGTAACTTTGAGTAAATTCATTCCTGATTCCCTGAGTAAGTTTAGAACCTGTATATGCTTTCTAGGCACCATTTATTTTAAAAACAAACAGCTTTATTGAGATATAAATCATAATGCACCATTTAAAGTGTACAATGCAGTGATTTTTAGTATATTCATAGAGTTGCCTGACCATCACCACAATCAATTTTAGAACATTTTATTCACCCTGAAAGAAAGCCTGTGTCAATTAGCAGTCACTCCCCATTTCTCCCCAAGGCGCCCAGTTCTGGACAACGAAAGTGATTTTTTAATTGTGGTAAACTGTGTAACAAATTTTGCCATTTTAAACCATTTTTTTAAGTATACAATTTAGTGGCATTAATTACATTTACAGTGGTGTGCAACTGTCACCACTGTCTATATCTAAAACTTTTTTCTTTATCACCACAAACAGGAAGTCTGTACTTATTAAGCAGTAATTCCCCACTTCTTCCCCAGCCCCTGGCAACCACCATTCTATTTTCTGTGTATACAAATTTGCCTACTGTGTAGATATTTCTTTTTTTAAAAAATTTATTGATTTTAGAGTAAGGAAGGGGGAGAGAGAGAGACATTGACTTATTTTACTTAGCATAATGTTTTCAAGGTTCATCCGTGTATCAGAACTTCATTCCTTTTTATGGCCGAATAATATGCCATTGTATGTATATACTATATTTTGTTTATCCATTCACCTGTTGATGGATGTATGGGTTGTTTCCACCTTTTTGCGATTATGAACATTTAGCGTACAAGTATCTGTTTGAGTCCCTGTTTTTAAATTTTTAGGGTAGATAACCTATAAATGGGATTGCTGGGTTATCGATAATTAATATGTTTAACTTCTTGAAGAACCATCAAGCTTTCCAGAGAGGCTACACCATTTTAACATTCTCATCAGCAATATAGAAGGGTTCTAGTTTCTCCACATCACTTGTTTCCATTTTTTAAATTGTAGTCATTCCAAAAGATGTGAAGTGGTACTTCATTGTGGTTTTGATTTCTATTTCTCTAATGATGAATAACATTGAGCACTTTTTTCATCTGTTTATTGGCCATTTATGTATCTTTGGAGAAATGTCTATTCAAGTCTTTTGTGCATTTCACATTTGGGTTGTTAATTGAGTTGTTATTGGGTTGTTTTTGTTATTGAGTTAGAGGGATTCTTTATATATTTTGGATGTTAAATTTTTTATCAGATGTATGACTGCAAATATTTTCTTTCATGCTGTGTGTTGTCTTTGCAGCTTTTTTGGTTCATTTACATTTTACAGCATTCACAAGTTTGTATTTATAATTTTGAAAATACATAGATTAGTATCTATCTTGACCATTAGAATGAGATCACTGTTACGGTAAGGACTGTTATAGTGTTTGCTCATTTTTATATTTTTGATGATGCCTAGCCCAGGTGGTAAATATTTTTTAAAGGTTTTATTTATTTATTTTTAAACAGAGAGGAAGGGAGGAAGAGAGTGAAACAGCAAATGTGTGGTTGCCTCTTGTGCGCCCCCTACTGGGGCATGTGCCTTGACTGGGAGTCGAACCAGTGACCCTTTGTTTCACAGGCCGGAATTCAATCCACTGAGCCACTCCAGCCAGAACAATTTTTTTAAATGAATGAATTAACTGAATTCCTTTAAGTTAATTTATGGATCATTACATTGAGCTGTCCTATTCTGTCTTACATATCATTAGTACTCCATCTTGGCCTCTCACGTATTACTCATATATTTTAAAAATCTTCCCAGCTGTTTTCTGGCCATTGTCATGTTAATTAATGTTAATTCATCCCCCCCCCAAAAAAAAAAAAAAAAAAAACTGGATATCAATTTAGGTAACTTACTTTTTTTCTTTCAGAGGGCTTTCTTGGTGGGATAAAGGCTGCAAAGTTCTTAGTCAGCTTGGGCTGCTATAGCAAAATATGACAGACTGGGTGACTTAAACATTTATTTCTCATAGTTCTGGAGTCTGGGAGGTCCATGACCAAGGTGCCATCAGATTTATTGTGTGGTGAAGGGCCCCGTCTCTGGTTTGCAGACTGATGCCTTCTTGCTGTGTCTTCACATAGTGGAGAAGAGAGGTCATTTCTCTCATGTCTCTTTAAAGGCACTAATCATGAGGGCTCCACTCTCATGACTTGATTACCTCCAAAAAGCCTTAGCTCCAAATACTGTCACATTAGGGATTAAGGCTTCAACATGTGAATTTTTGGGGGGGGACAGTGAATCCATAACAGTACATGGAGCTAAGAAAATTAAAGAATTAAGTAATTAAGCAGAGTTGGTCGCTTGTGTCATCAGCTTCACAGATATGGGCCACAGCACGTCTGAAGACCTTGGTGTTTATAGGAACTCAGTCTGATGGCAGAAGGGGTAGACAGTCATTTGTATAGATTCATAACACGTAAAAGATTAGTAGCAAATTCATCACTACAGGCCATTAACAAATAGCTAAACTGAAAGAACTATTATGAATTGTGCAATATATGAAATTTTCATACCTCAAGAGAAACTCTGAATGGTAGTCTTATAATAAATTTTTCCCTTCCTCCTAGATTTAAACAGTGAAGTTAAATCAAGCTGGGTAATCATGGCAGAAGGTGGATTCGATCCCTGTGAATGTGTTTGCTCTCATGAGCATGCGATGAGGAGGCTGATCAATCTGGTGAGATGAACAGGACAGTCCTATTCAGAATTGAAACATACTGCTTCTGTGCCATTGTTTTTTTTAATTGTTATTGGAAGATTTTCATGAAATGGTTACTAAAATTATTTCGTAATTGAAATTCCACAGTGGTTTAAGTCAGAAAAGTTAAAAATGCTTGCCAGCAATTATTTTGTTAGAGATCAAAACAAATTTCTATTTTTATTTGTTAGATTTAGGCAGGTTAAATTCCCCATCGTGGGTGGGAACACATTTGTGTACAGCCTTTTCTCTTCTGTAGTAATGCATGTAGTCCTTAGGTATATGGAGCTTGTTTGCCTGAGAAATTGCTGTGAAGGCAGTTTCTGTTATGATGTGGTTCAAATTCTCCTCCTCCAAATGGCATGACAGTAAAAATCCTTATACAGAGCATTTGAAAATCCAGTTATTTAATTGGAGGTAGATTTCTGAACAACAGACTTTGGATAGTAGTAAGATTTGAATCACACGATTTGTAAGACTCTCCTAATCTCTGCGCTTAAATATGGGGCCGTCTGTGCATTATACTTTATACTTTTTATGTACAAAAGGAGAAATTTCACCGTTATGAACAATAAAGTGCAATACTATTATCTCAGACATTATAGCAACATTTTGTTGTTTTAGAATACTTTTGTGTGGGGTATATTATTATTGGCCATTTAATAAAGACAAGTGTAAACATTTGTTTAAATATTTGAATCATTGGTAATTAATAAAAAAGCTTTCTGCTGACTTGGTGTCTGTATGTAGTGATCAGAAGTGTATTTCTTGTACATGATATTTACTTTAGAATCAGCATATACTAGGACTTAATGATCCTTAAGAATGCCTTAGAGGGAAAGCAATAAACTAAGAATTTATAAATTAAATCAGACTCTCTTGGGTACAGAAACATAATGGGAATGTCATATCTCTGATAACTTGATGTAAAAATAGATGGGTCTGAGGAAAGAATATTTTTAAAAAATGTTTTCTCCTGCTTATTTGTGACATTAAAGGTGATATTTTTTATGTCTAAATTCAGTCAAACATACAGCAAAATTTTTTCAAATTACAGTGATATTAGGAACAAAAAGTAGACATATTTAAGTGTGGTAAATTTTCCCAGATCAGCCTTTAGTAAAGGTTACTAACTCTTTTATTAGTATGGTATTTTTTATTTTTAACATAGTAACATGCTTTTTTTTCCTATGAGCTCTGCTGCTTTGTTAGAGATGACTAAAATTAAGCCCTACTTTTTATGATTTCCTGTACATTCCAATTATCTTTACTTTAGTAGACTGTCAAGAAAACCATGTGTTAATGGGCGCAATAATTCATGCTTGATGGGACATTGTTTATAGCAGTCCTGATTTGAAGAACTTTGTTGTTATGTGGAAATAAATTAAGAACGCTTTAAAAGTCCACAGTTTTTTTAATCTATGCCAGATAGTTTCACAATAAATTACTCATAGATCATCCACTCCTGTATAAATATGTTGATAACAGTATTGAAGATTCCAGAAGGGAGAGAAACTCATTTTGATTTATTAAGGAAACTTGCTGATTAGGTTTAATATTTGTTTGAATTAAATTGTGCTTTGTAGTTTTTTTATTTTTTATTTTTCAACTACAATTGACATACAATATTATATTAATTTCAGTTGTATACACCAGTGATTAGACATTATATTAATTAAGTGATCATCCTGCCCTGACTGGTGTAGCTCAATGGATTGAGCGTGAGCCTGCAAACCAAACAATCATGGTTCGATTCCCAGTCCGGGCACATGCCTGGGTTGCAGGCCAGTTTCTGGCAGGGGACACACGAGAGGCAACCATACATTGATATTTCTCTCCCTCTCTCCTTCCCTTCCCCTCTAAAGATAAATAAATATCTTTAAAAAATTAGGTGATCATCCTAATAAATCTCATACCCATCTGATACCATACAGAGTTCTTAGAATATTAATGACCGTATTCCCTATGCTGTACTTTACACCTCCATGACATGACTATACTGTAACAACTAATAATGTACTTCTTAATCTCTTCACCTTTTTCACCCATTCTCCCCAACCCCACTCCCATCTGGCCACCATCAAATTGTTCTCTGTATCTATGAGTCTCTTTCTGTTCTGCTTGTTTGTTTTTTGTTTTTAGATTCAGTTGTTGACACATACTGCCATTTTATTTTTCAGTTTTTTAATCTTTTTTTTCTTATTGAAGAAGATCCTTTAATATGTCATATGATACTGGTTTGATGGTGATGAACTCCTTTAGCTTTTTCTTTTTTGGGAAGCTCTTTATATGTCCTTACATTCTTTTTCTTTTTTTTTTTTTATCAGTTTGATGCTTTAAAAAAATTATTTATTTATCTTTAGAGGGGAAGGGAAGGAGAAGGGGAGAGAAATATCAATGTATGGTTGCCTCTCATGTGTCCCCTGCTGAGAACTGGCCTGCAGCCCAGGCATGTGCCCTGACTGGGAATCGAACTGCAGTCCTTTGGTTGGCTGGCCCGCGCTCAATCCACTGAGCTACACCAGCCAGGTCATTTTTTTTTTTAAGGATATTTTATTGATTATGCTATTACAGTTGTCCCATTTTCTTTTCTCTATTTTATTTCCCTCTGCCCTGCACCCCCCTCCCACCAGCATTCCCCCACTCAGTCCATGTCCATGGGTCTTACATATAAGTTTTTGGCTTCTCCTCTTCCTATACTATTCTTAACCTCCTCCCTGTCTATTTTGTGTCTACCATTTATGCTTCTTATTCCCTGTACCTTTTCCCCCATTCTCCCCCTCCCCACTGACAACCCTCCGTGTGATCGCCATTTCTGTTCCTGTTCTAGTTGTTTGCTTAGATCACAGGTGGCAAACACAAGGCCCAAGGGCCTAATCCTGCTCCCCACCTTGTTTTATCTAGCCTGTCACCTTGTTTCTACCTGGTGGCAGTACCAGGCTCTCACTTAACTGTTAAGGGTAGTTACATTTATACAGCCCTAAAAT
>PVKM010001452.1:36466-77661 GCA_004027735.1 Carollia perspicillata
TTCAGCCCCTTTTTGCCTGCAAGATTTCTTTTGAGCAATCAGCTGATAGTCTTATGGGAACTTCTTTGTAGGTAACTCTCTCCTTTTCTCTTGCTGCTTTTGAGATTCTCTCTCTGTCTTTCATCTTGGGTAATGTAATTATGATGTGCCTTGGTGTGTGCTTCCTTGGGTCCAACTTCTTTGGGACTCTCTGAGCTTCTTGGACTTCCTGGAAGTCTACTTCCTTTGCCAGATTGGGGAAGTTGTCCTTCAGTATGTTTTCAAGTAAGTTTCCAATTTCTCGCCCGTCCTCTTCTCCTTTTGGCACCCCTACGATTCAGATGTTGGAACGTTTAAAATTGTCTGGGAGATTCCTAAACCTCTCCTCATTTTTTTGAATTCCTGTTTCTTCATTCTGTTCTGGTTGAGTGTTTATTTCTTCCTTCTCCAAATTGTTGATTTGAGTCCCAGTTTCCTTCCTGTCACTGTTGGTTCCCTGTACATTTTCCTTTATTTCACTTTGCATAGCCTCACTTTTTCCTCTGTTTTGTGACCATACTCAACCATTTCTGTGAGCATCCTTATTACCAGTGTTTTCAACTTGGCATCTGGTAGCTTGGCTGTCTCTTCGTTGTTTAGTTCTGTTTTTGGAGTTTTGATCTGTTCTTTCATTGGAGCTATATTTCTTTGTCTCAGCACAAAAGTCCCTGTTATGTTGCATGGGGGTGGAGCCTTAGGTATTTGCCAGGATGGGGCAACCCATGTTGCTGCGTTGTGGTGCTGTATGTGGGGGAGGGTTCTGAGAGGGAACAAGGCTGCTTGCTTGGCTCTTGTCCTGCTTTCAACCACTTCCTCTGCTACCCACGAGGAAATTGGGCCCTTTTGGTGATGATTCCCAGGTAGGTGGATTTGTGTGCATTCTATAATGTTCATTGGAGAGATTTTTGGATCTTTCCCAACGAACTCTACTTTGAAGTTGGAAGTTTCTCTTGCCTCCACAAACACCATAGCTTTTTACAGCCAGAGGTTTTGAGGCTTTCTTTTTCTGTGCTGGAATCCTGGGTTGTGTGATCTGTATTGCTCTCCAATTGTTCCTCCCGGTTTACCCGCACACAAATGTGGGACCACCCAGTCCACCAGACACCACCTTGCCTACCCTGGTCCACCACCTTGCTCTGCATTCTTTCCACCTCAGCTGCCTGTCTCCACCCCTCCTACCAGTCTAAATGAATGTTTTTTCTTTAACTCCTTAGTTGCCAGACCTCCATACAGTTTGATTTTCTTACAGTTGTTGTTATTTTTTGTTTTTAAATTTGTTGCTGCCCTTCTTTTGGTCGTGTGAGGAGGCAAAGTGTGTATGCCTATGCCTCTGTCTTGGCCGGAAGTCTGTCCTTCCATTCTAAATGATATTTTTGCTGGGTAGAGCAATCTGAGCTGTAGATTCCTACTTTTCTTCACTTTGAATATTTCTCACCACTGCCTACTGGCTTGCAAAGTTTCTGTTGAGAAATCAGCTGACAGTCTTATGAGAGCTCCCTTGTAGGTAACTTAACTGCTTTTTTCTTGCTGCTTTTAAGATTCTCTCTGTCTTTAACCTACTTCATTTTCATTATGATATATCTTCATGTGGGCCTCTTTGGGTTTATCTCATTTGGGACTCTGTGCTTTCTGGATTTGTGTGTCTATTCCATTCACCAGGTTGGGGAAGTTTTCTATCATTTTGTCACATAGGTTTTCAATTTCTTGCCCTCTCTTTTCTCCTTCTGTCACCCCCGTAATGTGAATGTTGGTGTACTTGAAGTTGTTCCAGAGGTTTCTTATATTATCTCCATTTTTGTTGGATTCTTTTTCCCCCCCTGTATTACAAATAGCTAATTTGATTCTCAAATCAAAATCTACAGTTGATTCCCTTTAATGTATTTTTTATTTCAGTTAGTGTGTCCTTCATTTGTTTTTGTAAAGATATTTTATTTATTTATTTTTTAGAGAAGGGGGAGGGAAGGAGAAAGGGAGAAAAGCATCAGTGTGTGGTTGCCTCTCATGCGCCCCCTACTGGGGACCTGGCCCACAACCCAGATATGCCCTGACTGGTAATTGAACCAATGACCCCTTAGTTCATATGCCAGCACTCAATCTCCTGAAGTCACACCAGCCAGGACTGTATGCTTCATTTCCGACTGGTTCTTTTTTATGATTTCTATGTCCTTTTTCATGCTGTTGAAGTTCTAAGCTCCTTGAGCATCCTTTTACCATTGTTTCAAACTCACTATCTGGTAGGTTGCCTGCCTTCATTTCATTTATTTCTTTTTCTGGAGTTTTGTTCTGTTCTTTCTTCTGGGATGTTCCTTTGTGTCCACGTTCTGGTTGCTTCTCTATGTTTGTTTCTATGTATTAGGTAGAGCTGCTATCTTCTGGACTTGGTAGAGTGCCTTTGTGTAGTAGGTGTCCTGTAGAGCCCAGTGGTGCAGCCTTCCCAGTTACCTTAGTGGGGCACTCCAGATGTGCCCCTGTGTGGGCTGTGCACACTGTCCTATTGTAGTTGAGCCTTGATTGCTCTTGGCATCACTGGGAGGAACTGACCCCCAGCCGATTGGCTTTGAGGACTGGCTGCAACGGTAGCAGAGGAGCTGCTGTGTAGGAGGTAACCCCATGGAGCAGGACTTGCTCCAGTGGGGCATTGGTGCTTTATAATTTTTATATCATGCATACTTTTATTTCACTTAAATTCATAATCAAGCAGCCTTATTGGGCCATATATTCTTAATATTTAAGCTATTTCTAAACATTTGTACTAAAAAAGTGTCTTTTGAAATAGTGTCTCTAAATTCAGAAATTTATTAAAGTTTTATGTATAATACTGTTTACTATAGTATTTATTCATGGCAGTAAACATTTATCAGCAACCTAAATGTCTACCAGTAGGGTAGTGATCATGTCATGGCATTTATATGATAGAATCTTATACAGATGTTTAAAATAATTGTCCTTTAAGAATATTTAATAACATGGGGGAAATACATACATATATGAAGTTAAAAAAGGAAGATATAAAACTGGCATTTAGTATGTTCTTTTGTACTGTACACATACACACACATATCTCATATACATGTGCACAGGAAAAAAGACTAGAAGAAAATACCATATTTTGCCATGTGTAATATGCACTTTTTTGCCAAAATTTTTTAGGGAAAATAAGGATGCTCATTTTACATGGGTAGTACCTGAAGTACCTTGTATCTGTTCCTGTGTTTTGTAATTGTTTGTTGCATAAAATTTCTTGTACCATAATATGTTAAAAAAATAAATGCCAGACTTCCTTTATAATACAAAAAAGCAAATATCTATATATAAATAAATAAATTATTGATTTAAAAAATTAAAATGAAAGATTTTTTGAAAGTTTGGGCCAAAGACATGGGCGTGCATTAAACATAGCAATATATAGTATATCAATATGTTAATAGTGGTTGTCTGGAGTGTAGAATTTGGGGTGATAATTCTCTCTTGTTGATCCCTGTATTTTATTTGGTAATATATCTTATAATCACAGAAAGGTTATTTAATAAAAAGTATCAATTTTTTATTTTAAATGTAATCAGTACTTTTTTTATAATATACAGGTTTTTCTACCTGTCATGCATCCATTTGTTTTTACTCTTTATACTTCAGAGGACCTTTTTTATCACTACCTGTTATGTTATTACACTGTGAAACTCTAAACTCACTTCCTGTCCTACACTTTAAAAGCAGTTTATCTGAGGGTATAATTTTTCTGTTAGTCCTAACTATCAGAATTTAGATGCCTGTGTGCTCAGGAAACCCTTAGATATAATAATGTCATCTTATAGTGTGATGACAGAATAGAGGTTTATTCTCATTTTTCTAAAAGTGGACTTAATTCATCCTTATAATAGAGTAACATCTCATTAATTTTAAGTACTAATTTGGAATTTTTGTTATTTTTTCTCCTCATGTAATTGGGTTTCCTTGTATGTTAGAGTATTATTAATTCCTAAGGATTTAAAATACTAACAGCAAGTAGAAACTTGGGTCAACGCGAGGAATGTAATGAGTATTTATAGTTGGCCACACCAAATATTCATTAGTTATATGCTGGGCTACAGTTTAGTTTTGCCTATTCTGTGGAAATATATGGGCTTTACCAAGGGATATATTCACCTTAGGAGCAGTTAAGATTCTGCCATTAGTTCCTTTTCATTTTAATGAAGTCATTCACAATTTAAAACTAACTTGTTTCCTGACTTAGTAGTGATATTAGTTAAGGTTCTTCACTATAAGTAATAGAAGTTCTGGCTGATTTAAACAGAAAAGAACATATTAAAAGGATATTTTGTGGCTCACATGTGAGGACCTATCATGAACATTGAATAAGATCAAAGGGAAGGCAAGTGCCCAAACCAGAGTCCAGCCATGATGCTGCTGCTCCTCAATTCCAGACTTTTGTGTCCTTGACGGTGATGCAGCATCTCCATCTGGGTAACCAGTCGACATCTTACACTTGAGTTGTGCACCGCTGAACTGCTTTTCTTGCCCCCAAGCTTACACTGTTCTGTCTTCTCTATTCACTCTATTATTCTAGTTGCTCAGGTAACAAATTTTGGGTAAATTTTTCCTCTGTTCTTTCAACCCCATAGTTAATGCAGAAACAAATCCTTTTAGCTCAAAACATATCCTTAAAAATATATCCACAGTCCAGCCATTTGTCATACCTCCAATGCAACATCCTGGTCTAATCTATAATTACCTTTTGCCAGGGTTATCGAATTAGCCTTCTATAGGTCTCCTCTTGCCATGTACCACACCCCTCAAGTTTAGTCTCACTGGGGCAGCTGAAGTGATCTATTTTTGATTAGCTGAGTAATAATCTTCTTTTACCCACAATCCTACAGTAGCTACCCATAACACTCAAAGTGAAAACACAAAATTTGCAGGGTCTTAGATAGTCTGTCCCCCTCTATCCCACTCTTTCCCTTTGCTCCTTTTACTCTAACAGTTTTGGCCTTCTTGCTGTTCCTGGAAAATACAGGTCATCTACAAAAGATCAAGAGTCTAAAGACTAGACTTTTCAGCGCAAAACTGGAAGGCATTGGCACAATGACTTTAAATTCGGAAGAAAAATTGTTACCAAGCTAGCATTCTATATCCAACCGATCAGTCAAGTAGGAGGTGTTCAGTAATTGTTCTTCAAAAGTTTATTTCTTTCTTAAAATAGTTGCTAAATAATGAACTATTTTTCATCAAAATTAAGGCATAAGTCAAGAAAGAAGACTAAGATTTGGAGTATTAAAAAATTAGAGATTCAGGCCACAAGAGAGGCAAGAGTAACTTCTAGGGTAACAGTGAAGGGAGGTCCCATAGTGATCGCTTTGCACCAGGACTACAGGGTCAGGATAATGGTGAGGGGAGGTCCCATGGTGATTGCTATGTACCAGGACTACAGGGTCAGGATAATGGCACCAGGACTACAGGGTCAGGATAATGGTGGGGGAGGTCCCATGGTGATCCCTGTGCACCAGGACAACATAGCTGGTTTAGTTGGGAGGGTGTCATTAGGCTGTAGGAGAGGCTTTTTCAGAAAGGTGAATTGGTACAATACCTGATGACTCTAGATATCTTGTGATCTAGATAACTGAAAACAAGTTGTGAAAAGTCACATAAAACCAAGTATATGAAAAAAACAAAAGAAAATCATTAGCTTTAAGGAAACACAGACATAGTATAGAAAAGAAAAAGTCTATAGTCGGTGTGGCCCAGTTGGTTGGAGCATCATCCTGTAAACAAAAGGTTGCAGGCTTGATCCCCAGTCAGAGCACATGCCTAGGTTGTGGGTTCAGTCCTAGTTGCGGGGAGCCTGTACGAGAAGCAACCTGATCGATGTTTCTTTCTGTCTCACATCAATGTTGCTGTCCCTCTCTCTCCCCCTCCCTTCCACTCTCTAAAATCAAAAAAGCAAAGGAAAAAGAAGCATATTATACTACATGGCTCAACTGTGAAGAGCATTTACATGGTCATAATAATGTTAAAACTGACGATTGAACTAAATAAATTAATAATAGTTATTACTTTAACAATTACTCTATTATTATTAAATTAATTATTACGAGGTGGGAATTAATTATGCGCTGTGGGGTCAGGAAAAGAGAGAACTTGGTCTTGATATTCTACACTGGTGAGTCAGTGGAAACAGATTAAATTAATAACAACACCGAAAAATCAAGAAGTAGCAGTAATGCAAATATGTGTGCATATATATATATATAAAATCATGGAAGTAAATACTAAAATAAGCAGCTTAAAGTTGAAAGTAGTCACCTCTGTGGAGGGGCAAATAGGTAGGAAGGGAAGAACAACTGCTTTTGGGGGGAACAAACTTACAAAAGTGTTTAAATTGCATACATGAACAACTAATAAAAATTAAAGCAACAAAAAGCAAAAACCTTCCAAGTTAGGCAGTACAAACAGGAGGTGTGAATCTTTTGGATAGCTGGATCTGCTGTATATTTTTCCCCCCTTTATGGAATATGAGGTGACTGGCTGAGAGGCCTTTGGTACGCTAAAACCAGGATTACTGCTTTCTAAGAATAGTGAAATATTGATGGGGAGGGCTCTTTCCCCAAACCTCTGTAGTGGATGTAAAGTAGGAAGGAAAGAATGCCTGTTCCAGGAATAAATGTACTACATATAAAGCCTTAGAATGAAGCCTTCCCTGCTTTGAACATTAAGATGTTCTCTGAGCCGTCTGCATGCTTCCTTAATAAGGGAAATGTATACCCTACTTGTTTACCAACTTCATCCTGTATTAATAAATATGAACAGAAAAACAGGCAAAGTAGTTGAAGAAAGAGGACCACCACGTGATTTGGCAAGCTACATTAGAAGAGAACATGAGATAGGTTATACCGCCATATTAGAAGAGACAGATTGAAGTTTTTAAACGCTTGTATATGGGGAAGACAGACATTGAGAACAAAATAGCTTAGATAAATGATAAAGCAGTTGGGAAAAGCTGTCCCCAAAGAATGTGACTTCTAAATCTCAGACAAAATATAATTCAAAGCCAAAACAATTAAACGGAACACAAGAATTATATTGACTCCCCCAAAAAGAAGGAAGGGAGGGAGGGAGGGAAGGAGGGAAAGAAAAGAAAGAAAGAAAAGCCATCAACAAGATATAAACCTTTATGTCCCGAAAAACAGAGAATTGAAAACCTACTAGAAATAAAAGAAGAAGCATTTTAGAAGTACCTGAGAAACGCTAGCAAAAGCCATACAGATGTCTTTGAAGGTTAGAGAGAGAGAGGTGTGTAGGTCAGTATATGTTTGTAAATGCATAGAAGAGATTCCAAGGGATGTACCTCAGACTCAGCAATAACATTGGGGAGAGTTTGAAGGGAATCAAGGCACTATTCTAAGCCCAAAGAAAGCATCCGATGTAGCTTTTCCTTTCACACAGGAGGGAACTGAGATGACAGAGGGTGAGTCACTGCTCCCAGGTGTGTTGGAGCTGACTAAAGCGTGTCAGGAGCCGTTCAACCCTGACATTTTAGCTCCGGGCTCTGCCCTGTTTCTTGATGCTGTGTTCTGCTCCGCTGCCTGTCATCTCCTTCAGGCACCTTAAAAAGCCCTGTATTTGAAATCTAGGGGGCGGTAGAGGGCTAGGAGAAAGCAGCAGGAGAGACTCTTCACTATATTTTTACATTTAAAAAGTATGTGGATACATTATCTATTAATTTAAAAACAATTTTACATTTAATCAATTTAAACCATAAGCATCTTCAAAGGTATTAAAAGCAGTACAGTTATCTACAAAAATTTGTAATTACAGACTTTTCCCCTGGAGAATAAAATTTTTTGAATGTACTATTGCATGATTTGAAAAGAAAGTGCTATATTCTATGATGTTTAGCTTTTCAGTAATTCTAATAAGGTTTTATTCTCTTTTTTCACCTTTGATTACTAAACTGGTAGAATTCTTTCTAAATGCAAAATATGTTACATGTATATAAAATACATATATGTATATAAAATATATAAATAAATTTGTATGTCTCCTAAGGCTTAATAATACAGTAGTAATTCAAACTTGTTACTACTGCTTCATCTGTATTTGATTATTTACTGCTAAGCTGTAGCAGTACGAAGAATGTAAATCTGATTTTCATTCATTTTATTGTCTGTCCACAATATGGGCTTTAATGTAAATGATTCTATCTCTGACTATATATTATTATAGAAGTGTTTTAAAATGATACATTATAAATGGTGTTTAAGTTCAAGGTTGATAACACTGTTGTACAAAGAATGCCCATTGTGGGGTGCTGGTGACAGAGCTTTACTTACTCTTTTGGCACGTCCTTTTCCTATGATTTAATTACATTATTGAGTTACACAAGTGTTAGACTGTTCTTAATGAATGGACTTCTATTTTGCCAGGTGCATATATGTTTCTCTTTGTCTCGGGAATGTTCATAAACATTAAACATGGAGATATTATCTGACTTTTTTCCTGATTTTTTTGTATCTTAGTCTGATACTCTAGTTAGAGCTTTAAATGCTGCCTAATAGGACTGAGAGAGGTAGATAGGAAAATATAGTAAGTTCTTGCAATTTTTATTATGTGTCTTCATGTTCCATATAATTCTGTGTTTTATTAACTTAATATGGGAATATACCGAGTGATAAATGAGGATATTTCGTTATGTTGTAGACTGCTACTGCATATGCAGAAAGATGACAGCACGAAGCATACTCTAATTATAAGTCCTTCTTCATGTTGTCTAGTATTTTTGTGCCCCCTCTGAAGATAGTATTTTTTCTAAAGAAGTATGTATAATTACTGTATCTAGTTTCATTTTGTTTTGTTTTAAACAACTTATTTCCTTAAAACTGCCATAAAAACTGCCTGGATAGGGGGCTTTATTTTCATTCCCATTGCAGCCATTTGCAGAATTATTCTGGCTTCACCCTTCTCTGCGCCCTTGCCATTCCCTTCTTCTCCTCTTGTTTTTCTTGACTGGCTGTCTCTTGGTATATAGTTTCTTCTACAATTACAGGAGTTCCAGAAAGAGAGAACAGATGGATTTAGAAATCTGAACTTGAATTGGGCTTTGTTTTTTTATTCTGTGTTGTAACTTAAGATTTGGAATGCAGATAATCCTTTTTTGTTTGTTTATTGAGCTCTGTATTTCAGTTCTAACCTAAACACTGTAGTTGAAACTTCTACATCTTTAATTTACTTAAATTTGATTCCATGTTAAAGTACTATATGCATGTGATCTGAGAGATCCATGGTCAGATTCCTATATATGGCCCGAAGGCCCTGCAAATTGTGACTAATGTTTACTGTACTTAAGTCATGTTAAGACCTATTGACTTTTACCTGGAAGAAAAATGTGGGCCTGATAAGTTTTCTTTTTCTGTTTTAAATTAACTTATTTTTTTATTGTTTTCATGAAAAGTTCTTAAGAAACCTCTTACCCAGCAAATGCCTGATATAGCAAATATATCTACTACTAGTATATTTGCTATTTACTTATTTTAGTTTTTGTAAAATATAAGTATTGATATAAATACATGAATGTGTTCTTTTAAAAAACAACCCATACGTTAAAAGTAAGACTAAACTTCTGTGTCAATTCTCCAAATCTGGCTTATTCCTTACTTCCCTAGATGAATTTGGTATACATCTTCCCAGATCTTTTTAACAAGTATATATTTAGATACTGTGGTGTGTGTGTGTATAATATACTGTGTATAATGACAATATTCAATAATAATATTTAGCATTTTCCATGTTGCTACAAAACCTTTATTTTTATTTTAAAGATTTTTATTTATTTATTTTTAGAGAGAGGGGAGGGAGGGAGAAAAAGTAGGAGAGAAACATCAGTGGGAGATAGAAACATCAATCACTTACCCCTTGCACATGTCCTGACTGGGGATTGCACCCTCAACCTAGACCTGTGCCGCAACTGGGAATGACCAGCGACCTCTCACTTTATGCATTGAAGCCCAACCAACTGAGCCACACCAGTCAGGGCACTACAAGGCCTTTTTAATCATATGATCACCTTTTGGGCTTTATTTCAGTCAATAAATAAAATTTTAATGGACTTCTTTCAAATTTTAATTTTTTTAAAGATATTTATTTTCAGAGAGAGGGGAAGGGAGGGAGAAAGAGAGGAAGAGAAACATCTAGGCGTGAGAGAGAACGTCAGTCAGTTGCCTCCCACATGCTCACACCTGGGGACCTGGCTCACAACTCAGGAATGTGTGCTGACGGAATTGAACCGGTAACCTTTCGGTTCAAAGGCTAGCAATCAATCCACTGAGCCACACCAGCAAGGGTAAATCTTAATGTTTTTTCTCACTGTCATCCAGGCACTTGAAGACTTGATAGTCCTCCCTATGGTTGACTTTGTTTTACTTAAAAGATAAAAAAAAATAACTATTGCATGTCCTCATGGCATAAAACTCAAGCAGTACTAAATGTAGAAAGGGAAAAGCAAAATCTCTCTCTGTGTTCCCCAACTCCTTATTGCCACTTAATACAAACTATTAACAGTTTCTATTAACAGTTGTTTCAGTTATTATGGATGTATAAAAAATTAGCCCCAAACTAAATGGCATAAAACTACCTTTTATTAAGCTGACAAACTATTTGTAGTTCATACAGAGCACAGTAGAGGTAGCCTGTCTGCTGTACAGTGTCCAGATTCTTAGCTGGAAGACTCAGGCTGGGAGCAGGAAACATCTGGCGGCTTTTGCTCACTGTCTTGTGTTGATGCTGATGGGTGGCTGATACCCTATCTAGTACTGTCAGCAAGAACACTGACGTGCTTTTTTCAAGTGGCTTCTCGACTTCATCACAGCATTCTGGCTTGGTTCCAAGGGGGAACATCCATCCCAAGAGAGGATGGGGAAGGGAGGGAGAGAACCAGGCAGCCGCCGGATACTTTTTATGATGTAGCCTAAGAAGTTGCATACATACCACACTACTGCTAAACTCTTGGTTATAGCAGTCACAAGTCTGCTCTCAGGTTCAAGAACAGGGGGAAAGACTTCATCTCTTAATAGGGAATGGCAAGATTTTGGAAGACTATGATTGGTAATAGTGCTCTGGCTCTTTTTCGAAGAGAGGCAGTAAGAGAATATCCTGGGGTATTTTATTTTATTTTATTTTATTATTTTATATTTTTTAATTTAAATTAATTTTAAAGATTGTATTTATTTATTTTAGAGAGATAGGAAAGGAAGGAGAGAGGGAGAGGAACATCGATAAGCGATACATCAATTGGTTGGAGGGACCTGGCCCACAACCCAGGCATGTGCCCTGGCATGTGCCCTGACTGGGAATCTAACTGGAAACTTTTTGGTTCCTAGGCTGTTGCTCAGTCCACTGAGTCACACCAGCCAAGGCTGGGTCATCTTTTATAAAAGCACTAATCCCACTCCACCCTGGTGACCTATCACCCTGGAAGTCCCCACCTCTTAATACCATCACATTGAGGGTAAGATTTCAACACACGGATTTTGAGGAGACCACACATTCAGTCCAAGACAGCAAATCAAAGTCAGCCTCATTTTTAGAATTTGCCTCATATGTCTGTCTTTTTTTTACCTTCTTTCAGTAGCACACATAATAAGTGGATATCTAAATTACAATCATATGAAGTAATAGAGAAATATAGAGCAAGATGTCAAAGTCCCTCTTCCTATTGCCCCCACTCCACCCACTCACCCATCCCACTGCATGACTAATGCTGTATGCATGGCCGGAGGTTGCATTAGGTTTGTGGACTTCCCAGTCACATATCTGCGGATTTATGTATCTTTATATATCATAAGGATAGATTGTACCATAAGGGCATAGCATATAAAATGTACTATTGCCTTATCAATAGTCATAAAATTTATGGTGATATTTAGTTCAATAAATTAATTCAATTCAAATTCAGATGGTATTTTATAGGACTGGGGAAAGTATGTACATATAATATGGGCAAATCAGCTTTTCAAAATATTCAGATTTGCCTATACCTGATATTTGAAGTCTTGAGGCTTAAATATGTATGGTTTATTGTGGTCCTTCAAAGTTATTTTTGTTTATGTTGTAGGAAAATATGTAGAGATGCCACTTAGTCATTAAGGGCTCAGTGTAATCAGAAATACTACGGAAATTCCAGCTGGTTTTCCAGTTGAAACACTGGACTTCTGCAGTAATGTGATTTTGCAGAAATACTTAAATTGAATGTACTTTGTTTATATTTTGTCATTTCTTTAAAATTCCCCTCCTGAATTTGGGACTATGTATCAAAATTTAAAATGTGCATACCTTTATTCTAGCAGGTTTTTTTTTCTTATCCTAAATAGATTAATGAGACTGCCGGCCAAGATGGAGGCATAGGTAGAAATGCTTTGCTTCCTCACACAACCAAAAGAAGGAAAACCATTTTAAAAACAATAAACAACCAGAACCACCAGAAAATCAAACTGCATGGAACTCCGACAACCAAGGAGTTAAACATTCATCCAGACCAGTCAGAGGGGTAGACATGGGCAGCCAGACAGAGAGGACCTGTAGCAAGGCAGCAGACCATGTGGGCTCGGCGGTGGGTGGCTGACCAGGAAACTAAAGACTCAAAACCTTTAGCTATAAAATCCTATGGGCATTTCAAGGGCAGGAGAAACTCCCAGTTTCGCAGGAGAGTTCCCACAACCTACCCACCTGGGAATCAGCACCTGAAAGGGCACATTCTGCTTGTGGGAAGTGAGGGAAGTGACAGAAAGAAGGGGCTAGAGTGGAGAAAGCCGCATTGTTCCCTCTGACCCCTCCCTTTCACAGACAGCACCACAAAGAGGGGTGCCCCACCCTGGTGTGAATACTTAAAGCTCCACTCTTTACAACAGAACAGGTGCACCAAGACAAAGAAATATGGCCCTAATGAAAGAAAAGATCAAAATTCCAGAAAAAGAGCTAAGTGACAAGGAGATAGACAACCTATCATTTGCAAAATTCAGAACACTGATAATCAGGATACTTACAGAATCGATTGAGCTCGGTGGCAGAATGAAGGTAGACATGAAGGTTATACAAAGTGAAATAAAGGAATATGTATAGGGAACCAAAGTGAAGGGAAGGAAACTAGGACTCAGATCAACAATTTGGAGCAGAAGGAAGAAATAAACATTCAACCAGAACAGAATGAAGAAATAAGAATTCAGAAAAATGAGGAGAGGCTTAGGAACCTCCAGGCCAACTTTAAACATTTCAACATCCGAATCATAGGGGTGCCAGAAGGAGAAGAGGAAGAGCAAGAAATTGAAAACTGATTTGAACAAATAATGCAGGACAACTTCCCCCAATCTGGCAAAGGAAACAGACTTCCAGGAAGTCCAGCAAGCTTAGAAGGTCCAAAGAAGTTGCACCCAAAGAAACACCCACCAAGGCACATCATCATAATATTACCCAAGATGAAAGACAGGGAGAGAATCTTAAAAGCAGCAAAAGAAAAGCAGAGAGTTACTTAAAAAGGAGTTCCCATAAGACTTTCGGCTGATTTCTCAAAAGAAACCTTGTAGACAAGAAGGAGCTGGAAAGAAGTATTCAAAGTCATGAAAGGCAAGAGCCTACATCCAAGAATACTCTATGCAGCAAAGCTGTTATTTAGAAGGGAAGGGCAGATAAAGTGCTTCCCAGATAAGGTCAAGTTAAAGGAGTTCATCATCAGCAAGCCCTTATTATATGAAATGTTAAAGGGACTTATCTAAGAAAAAGAAGAAGAGCAAAAACTATGAACATTAAAATGACAACAAGCTCACAACTATCAACAACTGAACCTAAAAAAAAAAAGCCAACTAAGCAAACGACTAGAACAGGAACAGAATCATAGAAATGGAGATCACATGGAAGGTTCTCATCAGGGAGGGGAAGGGTGGAGAATGGGGGCAAAGGTACAGGGAATAAGAATCATAAATGGTAGGTGCAAAATAAATAGGGGGAGGTTAAGAATAGTATGGGGAATGGAGAATCCAAAGAACTTACGTGTATGACCCATGGATAGAACTAAGGTGGGCAAGTAATGGTGGAAGGGGCATACAGGGCAGAGGGGGATGAAGGGGAGAAAAAAATGGGACAATTGTAATAGCATAATCAATAAAATATATTTAAAAAATAAAAAGATTAAAGACAAATATATCTTAAAAGCAGTAAGAGAAAAGCAGTTAGTTACCTACAAGGGAGCTGCCATAAGACTGACAGATGATTTCTCATAAGTAACTTTGCAGGTCAGAAGGGAGTGGCAAAATATATTCAAACTGATGAAAAGCAAGGACTTACCATCAAAATTACTTTACCCAGCAAAGCTATCATTTAGAATGGAAGGGCAAATAAAGAGCTTCCCAGACAAGAAAGCTGATGGATTTCATCACCACCAAACCAGTATGATATGAAATATTAAAGGGTCTTTTTTAAGAAAAAGGAAAAGAAGATAAAAAAATATGAATAATAAAATGGCAATACATCCATATCAGCAATTGAATTCAAAAGACAATAAACAACAGAAACAGACTTAAAGATACAGAGAACATTTTGATAGTTGCCAGCTGAAGGATAGATGAAAAAGGTGAAGGGATTAAGAAGTACATATTGGTAGTAGCAGAACAGTCATGGGGGTGTAAAATGTGGCATAGGGAATATAGTTAATAATATTGTAGTAACTATGTGTGGTGTCAGATGGGTGTGAGAATTATTGGGATGAACACTTAGTAAGTTATATAATGTCTAATCACTGGAGCTAATACAATATTGTGTGTCAAGTGTAATTGAAAAATTAAAAAATGATTAAAAAATAAAAAATGAAGAGACAAATTGTATAAAAATCCATTGTTAACAAGAAAATCTGCTTGTTAATAGAAAAAGAACTTAAACATATGACTCTTAAAGGCAAAGAATAAAATTTTGAGATACAAAATATTTGGAAGCCGCCCTGGCTGGTGTGGCTCAGTGAATCAAACAGGCGCCTGTGAACTGAAAGGTCACTGGTTGGATTCCCAGTTGGGGCACATGCCCTCTGGCTTGCAGGCCAGATCCCCTGTTGGGGACGTGCAAGAGGCAACCACACATTGATGTTTCTCTCCCTCTCCTTTTCCTTCCCTTCTTTCTAAAAATAAATAAATAAATTAAAAAACATTCAGAAGCCTTTGTATTAGAGAAAAATGCTACAATATAAATTATAATATTCAAACCCAAAACAGAAAAGACTTTAAGATTTTTTCTTTTAAATAGAAAAACTAAAGTAAAGATTAAGGCTTTGGGAGGGTATAAATCCTGCTTGTTTGGAAGTGCTTGAGTTCTGCTAATGTACTTTTTAAATTAAGCACATAAGACTTCTGGCTAAGATCGAGGTGTAGGTGGACACACTGTGCCTCCTCTTGCAATCAAAATTAAGGACAACAACAATTTAGAAAGAAAAAAACAACCAACAGATGGAAAATTGAACTATATGGAAATCTGACAACCATTCATCCAGACCAGTAAGAGGGGTGGAGTTGGCAACCAGCGGTGAAAAAGCAAGAAAAAGTGGCGGTTGGCAGACCCCAGGTCCCCAGGCGGTGGCTAGCAAACCCCGAACATGGGGAGGCAACAAGCAGACCCACTGAGGCACACAAGGTGGAATGTACACAAACCCACCCACCTGGGAACCAGCACCAGAAGGGTCCAGCTTGCTTGTGGGAAGCGGCAGAAGGGACTGAAATCTGAGAGAGCAGAGCAAGCACCATTGTACCCTCTCTGACCCCACCCTCACATACAGCATCACAACACAGCAACTGAGTCACCCCGCCCAGGGAACAATTAAGGCTCTGCCCCTCACTGCATAACAGGCGCGACCAGACCGAAAAATAAATAAATGGCTCAAAATCAAAGCCCCAGAGCCAATACTTTTAAGTGACCAAGAGATAGCCAACCTATCAGATGCATAGTTCACAGCACTGGTGATCAGGATACTCAAAGAATTGGTTGATTTTGGTCACAAATTAGAAGAAAAAATGAAGGCTACACTAAATGAAATTAAGGAAAATGCACAGGGAACCAACAGTGATGGAAAGAAAACTGGGACTCAAATCAATGGAGTGGACTAGAAGGAAGAAAGAAAGAAACAAACAGAAAAGAAGGAAGAAACAAGAATTCAAAAAAATGAGGAGAGGCTTAGGAACCTCCAGGACATCTTTAAACATTCCAACATCCGAATTATAGGGGTACCAGAAGGGGATGAGGAAGAACAACAAGTGGAAAACTTATTTAAACAAATAATAAAGGAGAACTTCCCCAATCTGGCAAAGGAAATCGACTTCCAGGAAGTCCAGGAAGCTCAGAGAGTCCCAAAGAAGTTGGACCTAAGGAGGAACACACCAAGGCACATGATAATTACATTAGCCAAGATTAAAATGAAGGAGAGAATCCTAGAAGCAGCAAGAGATAAGGGGACAGTTACCTACAAAGGAGTTCCCATCAGATTGTCAGCTGATTTCTCAAAAGAGACTTTACAGGCAAGAAGGGGCTGGAAAGAAGTATTCCAAGTCATGAAAGGCAAGGACCTACATCCAAGATTGCTCTATCCAGCAAAGCTTTCGTTTAGAATGGAAGGGCAGATAAAGTGCTTCTCAGATAAGGTCAAGTTCAAGGAATTCATCATCAGCAAGCCCTTATCATATGAAATGTTAAAGGGACTTATCTAAGAAAAAGAAGGTAAAAAAATATGAACAATATGAACAGTAAAAAGACAGCAAATTCACAGTTATTAACAACCACACCTAAAACAAAAGCAAACCAAGCAAACAACTAGAACAGGAACAGAACCACAGAAATGGAGATCACATAGAGGGTTAGCAACATGGGGAGTGGGGGGAAGAGGAGAGAGGGAGAAAAGGTACAGAGAATAAGTAGCATAGACAGTAGGGAGAAAATAGGGGGAGGGCAAGAATAGTGTGGAAATGTAGAAGCTAAAGAACCTATGACACATGGACATGAACTAAAGGGGAGGATGTGGGTGGGAGGGGTTTGCAGCATGGAGGGGAATGAAAGGAAATGGGACAACTGTAATAGCATAACTAATAAAATATATTGAAAAAGAAAAAAGCATATAATAGTAGCTATGATATTGCTGTGTCTGAAAACATATAAAGAACTCATCCTGAAAACAGTTATGTATTGTATATTTCATTTTATGTCTACTTAACTGTGTTATTTAATCCACACAATGATCTTAAGGTTCATAACAGGTTGTATTTATCTTTTAGAGTTTGAAATTGCTTTATAGAGTAACAGAGAATTTGAACTCAGGTACTTCTTACTTTAAGCTTCTCTGTTTAATGACTATTCTCTACCACACTGTTTACCAGTCCATAGACAGCTTGTATTCATGGGAAAGAAGGGTACCGCCAGTATACATGAGGTTCTTGAGTGGACATAGAAAAATAGTAAGTAGGCCCTGTTCAGGTACTGTATTATCAGCTCAGGCTTATATAGCAAAATATCACAGACTGGGTAGCTTAAACAGCAAACATTTATTTCTCCCAGTTCCCAAGTCTGGGAAGTCCACAGTCAAGGTGCCTGCAGATTTGGTGTTTGGTGATGGCTCTCTTCTTGACTTGCAGACAGCTGCCTTCTTGCTGTATCCCCACATGGCACAGAAAGAAGGAGGTTACCTGTGGTCACTGTCATTTTAGTCTGAATTTGCTTCGGTTTAGTTGTATAGTACATCAATTCACTGGAGTATTTTTTAACCATAATTGTGGCTGAGAGAATGTTTCATGCTAGTGATATGTTACCCAAAATTATGATACAAAATTTGTACATTGTAAAGTAGAGTGAATTGTGTTAAGAATTTATACTTGAGAGTTAGTACTGGATATGTTAGTTAACCTCCTCCAAACTCAAGTTTCTTCATCTGTAAAGTAGGAATAATAGCACCTGCCTCCTGGCAGTGGTTGTGAGGGTTAAATAAGGTAAGTTATCAAAGTTCTTAGTACACTACCTACCACAAACAAGTACCCAGTAAATATTTGTTGTTGTAATACTTGTAATTATGTGAAATTATGCATATTTTAACCCTGGAAAAGAATATATAGTAACAATAATTGTATTAGGACAGTGAGTTAATCCACATTGATTTCTAAGTATTCTGTAGTGTTATTTTTACTATAATGTAATATAAATATTTAAGTTATAGTATGTCATTTAAAATTAATATATGTAAATTTTAACATTGTTGAAATATATTGGTATTTAAATATGTCTCAAATACTATATAATGAGGATGTATTCCTGTTCCACATTGATAAAACATATAGATGTCTGTTATATATCGGTATGCGTTTGAGTTGGAGTCAGTCAGAAGAATGACATTAACAGCCAACCGTGATGATTTGAACATATACTAAGATCATTTGGTTCTGAAGTTGACTAAATATTGGGTCTATTGGCTAAGTATTGGGTTGGCCAAAAAAGTTCTTTTTATTTCATCTGTAATATAGGCCTAGCAGCACTTAGTTGTCTTTAACTTCATTTGAGACAATTTTGTTAGATTGTATTGTGGCAACTGTCATACCAGTGTACATTTTAAAAAACTTATCAAAATTGTTGAATTTTTGTGCAGCCATTTTAATTTTGAAAATAAAAAGAGGCAACATTTTTGGTATATTATCCTTTTTTATTTCAAGAAAGATAAAAACAGTATTGACATGCAAAAAAAGATTTGTGCAGTATATAGAGAAGGCACTGTGACTGATCAAATTTGTCAAAAGTGGTTTGCAGAGTTTCATGCTGGAGATTTCTCTCTAGACAATGCTTCATGGTCAGTAGACCAGTTGAAGTTGCTAGTTGCTCGATCAAATCGAGACATTAATTGAGAACAATCAATGTTATAACACGTGGGAGTTAGCTTACATACTCAGAATACCCAAATCAATAAAGTTTTTGGTGGAAATGAAAAATGTGTCTTTTATTTTACGGATAAAACCATGCTGACTCTTTGGCCAACCCAATAAACGTGGCTCTTGTTCATGTGGGCTTTGTGTTTCCACATCACCCACTTATTTTCACCTTTTCACATAGGGACTTTTCCTGGTTATTTACTCTGGCTGGAATGCGCATCTCTGATCTTTACTATCATGTAGATAGCGCTTTAAGTGATACTGCCTCTCTCCGCCTACGTGGCAACTCTACTGCCACTGTATCGTCCCTTCCTATTTTGTTCTATGCTTGGCTCTCCAACATTTTTATATGTTTCTTCCAAAAGACTGTCTGGACCGCAAGAGTAGAAATTTTCTTTTTTACACCATACCCCTAGTACCTGGAAATATGTAGTAGGCATTCGATATGTAAATATTTTGAATCAGTAAGTGAATAAATAATGAGTATCTTCCACTTCTAAATGAACACTTTTATGTAGCTACATAAAAATACTTGCTTTTTTCTCTTGTACCATGGTTATTTCCTCGGTGTCTTTAATGTGTGCTATTATTAGCAGTGATCAGTGATCGAAGGGCCAGATAGTAAATATTTTAGGCTTGGAGGCTGTATGGCAGCGAACTACTCAACTCAACTGTTGTAGTGAAAGCAGCCATAGACAATGTGTAAATGAATAGGTATAGCTATATTTCAGTAAAACTATAAAAATTGGTCTGCAGCCTCCAGACTGTAAGTTGGTGACCCCTGCTGTAGACCACAGACCCACTCCAAGGGTGTGGGGTGAGATGTAGACCTAGATTGCCATGGAGAAGGAAGAAAAAGCACAGTGAGCATCTGGTAGACTCACGCTGGCAAGGAGGATGGGACTGGTGGAGCATTAGGAAGGAGCCTGGAGCTCCATGGATGTAGATTTGTGAGGAAATGGATGTATAAAGATTTTGGGGCTTTTCACATGCAAATCATGTGATTTATAGATATTTTTGGGCTACAAATGGCAAGTCAGATCTCAAGACAGGGCAGCGGTTCAAATAGAGCTATAGTCAAAAGCCAAGGCTGGCATTTGAGTTACAAATATACAATGAACTGATAATTTGTCATTTATCATTTAGATAAATGACAAATTTATCTAAAGTCATTTAGATTTATCAAATTTATCTTCAAGTCATTTAGATCATAGGTATACACTTGGGGATATGCTATGTCATTGCTAAAGATTTATCAAATTTATCTTAAAGTCATTTAGATCATAGATCATAAGATCAATGATCTTAAAGTCATTTAGATCATAGGTATAGACTTGGGAATATGCTATGTCATTGCCAAAGATTTAAACCTAGCATAATCAATTGAGTAGAAAAGTTATTTTGACTCCTTATTTGATACCTTAAGTGATTAGAAAGATCTTCAATCCAAGGAGGACCTTTTTACTTAATGTATCTCTTTTTGTTTTACATTCTCTACAATGCTACTTGGATGTGGAGGAGTAATGGGGAAAGATATATATGCTTGCAAAAATACAAGGGCATCTGTGGAGAGATTCACATACGCAGAAAAACAACAAACCTGGGTGGAAGGGAGGCTAAAGGAAAGCACAGGAGATTCACCTTGCACAGACTATCCTTTTTGTACTTTTGAATTTTGGACTGTGTATACATATCACTTAGTGGGAAAAGGCAAATAAAACTTTAACAAAATATATTCAAATTAAGAGGTCTGTTTTGTGACAAGAGTCTATAAGTTTTTTTCAATTTCTATAGACTGTATATATTTTTACATATTATTAACTATGGTCAGCATGCTGTGCATTACATCTCCATGATTTATTCATTTTATAACTGAAAACTTGTACCTTTGTACATCTTCCACCCATTTTTCCCACTCTACCCCTAACCCCCATGCCCCCCACCTTCCCACCTTAGGCAAGCACCAGTCTGTTCTCTATATCCATGAGCTCGGGTTTTTGTGTTTAGGTTCTATATATGAGTCAGATTATGTAGCATGTATGATTTGTTTCACTTAGTATAATGCCCTTGAGGCCCATCTAGTGTTGATGTTAATGGCAAGATTTCATTCTTCTTTATGGCTGAGCAATATCCCATTGTATACTTGTGTATGTATCATATCTTTATTCATTCATCTTTCATTGGATACCTAGGTTGCTTCCATATATTGGCTATTGTAAATAAGGCTGCAATGACATAATCCTGCAATGGATGCATATGTTTTTTCGAATTAGTGTTTTTGTTTTCTTTGGATAAATATGCACAAGTGGGATTGCTGAATCATAGACTAGTTCTATTTTTAATTATTTTAGTAACCTCCATTCTGTTTTCCACAGTGGCTACACCGATTTACAGTTCCACCAACAGTGTACAAGGCTTCCCTTTTCTCCATCTACACCAACACTTGTTATTTTTTGTCTTTTTTTATAATACCCATAGAATATAGAATTTTAAGAGTTTTTGGACTGATTCCTTTCATATTTACAAGGCATTAAGATATATAGCATATTTTTACATTAATTAAGAGCTGTTTTCACATTCTAATTCAGTAGGATTGCATTTAGTGGTATACACCAAAACGAGGTAGATCATCTTAGAGAACAATTTCCAAAATCATTTATTTAGTTGTTAATTTCAAAATTAGATGAGGTCATAATTAGTGTGGCACAGTAAAAGTAGCTAACATTTCTTGGGTTGTTACTACAGTTCACATGCATTACCTATTTTAATCCTCACAAGCACTCAGATACAGGTAATATTATCCCCATTTTACCAGGTGAGGAAGCTAAAGCTTAGAGGTGTTACAGAACTTGCCCAAGGTCTTGAAATTTTAGAAAGTTGCAAGACCGGACTTAAAAGCGGTATTTGTCTTCCCCTAGAGCCCATGCTTAACCAGCTAAGCAAGATTGCTCTGTAGTTGCTTCCCCAAACAATTGCAAGTTAGGAGTTACTGCTCTAGTGGAGAGGGTGCCAGTGTAAAGTAATGAGGCCGAATTGAAAAGTTGCAGGCTCTTCATTCTCTTTATTGCGCAGTCCTCTCCATATTAAGACTTATGAAATGATCATTTCTAAACATCCAAAAAGGTCTCAGCATTAGCTCAACATACATAAAAGAGTTATGTATGTTTACTCATAGATTTTTTCTTTTGAATGTTCTTTTTAAAATGATAATCACATGGTTCCAAAATTAGATTATATAAAAAAATAGACAATGAAAACTTGAACTCTCATTTCTCCCAGAGCCTACTCTGCTCCTCCATTCTGCCCTGAACCCTTATGTTATTTGTTTTTATTTGTTTCTTGTTTATCCAACCTGTTTACACAGAAGTGAACAAAAAGAAAAAATATATATGTTCCTCTCTTTCAAAGGTGTAGTTTCTACAAATAGAATCTTTTTATCTCTCTCTGCTTCAGTTTTCAATGAGAAAAAAAATTCTCATCACTCTCTTCCTAGTAGCTCTTCTCTGTAGTTTAGTACTTTTGGGAAGTCTAATAAAATGGAAACAGAAGTTCCTGTCACAGGAAATTTTTAAAAAAAATTTTTAGTATAAATAGTTGAATTGCAGTAGATCACAGTATATTTGAAAATTATTTTAAGTAGGAAAAATCCCCCCAAGATAAACAGCCCCTCAATGTTTTCTGTGTTTGTATTTTGAAGGTATGGTATACACTGTGGTAGCATTCATTAAAAAACAAAACATGATCTTTCTGATGAATAGTATCCATTTTTGGTTGAGTCCAATGGCTAATTTTCCTTTCTTCTTCTTCATTGTAGTTGAGGCAGTCCCAGTCCTACTGCACAGATACAGAATGTCTTCAGGAATGTAAGTAACGATGGGACAGGAGGAGGCTTGGCACTGAGGGCAGATTTAGAGGCTAGCCCTGACTGGTGTGGCTCAGTGGGTTGGGCTTCGTTACTGCAAACCAAAAGGTTGCTGGTTCGAGTCCCAGTTAGGGCACATGCCTGGTTTGCTGGCTAGGTCCCTGGTTGGGAGTGTGCAATGTTTCTCTGGCACATCAATGTTTCTCTCCCTCTCACTCTCCTTCCCTTCCCTTCTTTCTAACAATAAATAAATTAAAATCTTAAAAGAAAGAATTGGAGGCCAGATAACTATGAATATTTCTCAGAAATTATTCTTACAGTTTACTGTTTAAGGAAATGTTCCTCAGTGATGCATTTCCTGCTTAGATGTTTAATTATTAACTAAAAAAATGGGTTTTTTCCTGCCTCAAAAACAAACTCCGTTCATTGAAGTTAATTATAAAAATCAGAGAGAAAGAAAAAGAAAAGGGAAAACTTCCAGAATACTATAAGATAACCACTGTTGATTAACTTGGTAAAATACACATCCAGACCTTTGTCTTGGCAAATATGCATGTAACAGGGCACTTTTGACTGGTCGAACTGGAACGTTGAGGCTTACAGCACAAACCCCTTGCTCTTTCCTAGGCATCTGTGTTCATCCATTGGCAGCTTTGAGAACTTCTGAGTAGAGGAAGAGGGCATTCTCTCCCAAGGTTTGGAAGCTCTGGGAACCTGTGGAGTCATTCCTCTGGCTCTGACATTAGCATTTTCAAGAACGGGCAGCAGGGAGGTTTCTCTGTGTGTGGCTTTATGCTCAGTGGTGATAGTAAAGTTAGAATCAGAGCAAGAAGACTTGGTGGCCATTACGTTAGGCATCTTTTTTCAGGACAGAAATAACTTGAGGGATACTTTGGAGGAACTAAATAACATTGGAGCCATTCCAGTCTTGTGCTGTAACTCAACTGCTAAAGAATGGAAGTATGGCATTCACAGGATATTATAATGAGCCTGACACAATCAGATCTCACAGACACTTACTTACACAAATTGGATTGCTTTGTGTGTTTTGTTTTTCACTTCGGCATGATGAATATATCAACGTACATTTATCTTAAAAATATTTACTGACTACATAATAATCTATTATGGGGATGCACCAGTATTTAAATGATTCCCTTTTGTTGGACTCTTAGTTCATGATACATTTTTTGCTCTTAAAGCAATGCTTAAACATCCTTTGTATGTACATTTTTGGGCTTTTGACATAATGCTGAATTGCACTTATTTACAGGCTAGGTGGTTTATATTTAAACGTCTCTGAAGCTGAGACGTTATTGTATATAAGAAACTTTATTGTATATAAGAAACTAAAACAAATCACAGTAAGGGACCATTACAAAAGGGCTTGTTACTGCATTATTAATTGTTGTTGCAGTGTGAACTGGATGTCCAATAAAATTCTATAACAAAGAAATGGGAGCTGGTACAGTGCCTTGTCCAAAGTAGGAATTTTGTCGAAACATAGTCCATTGGTACAACAGGATAATTATGGATAATTTTATGCCTGTGGACAAGGTGGTGGTACTGTGCAGGTGTTGTATAAAGCTGTCAGGATGATGGACGGTGGTTCCCCCACTTCACGGTCCTTTATGTTGCTTGTTCAGTAGCATTTATTAATCTCTAATGTGTCCTCTGATAAGCAACTCAATTTTTTGAGTTGGCAGGTAAAACTAAAATGTGTTCATGTAGTGAACTTACATGAACTTACATGTAGTGAACTTACATGAACTTACATGTAGTGAACTTACATGAACTTACATGTAGTGAACTTAAATGAACTTACATGTAGTGAATCTTAGTGAACTTGCAAGAAGACTAGTGTTTATTATATTGTAATACTTGTGACCTTTGATCCAGCTCCACCAGTAAACAGATATGCTCTTAATTTCTGACTGAAATTTCACTTCCTTAATTTAAATGTAAAGGTGAGCTTTAGACCTTGAACATTAATTTAGTCATATTGTTACAGAACAATCCCGCAGGGAGGGGTGGCGAATGATATGCTATTACCAAATGACCCCTGCTTCTTCTGGGGCCCCTGTACTAGGTTCACCTTGCCCACCACTAGGGAATTACAGCTCTCAGTGTCAGAGATTGGTGAAAAGGAAAGGAATTTTTTATTCAAAAGTTATACAGACTTAAGAATAATGACTTAATATGTTCGTTACAATCCCAATATCCCTTAAAACACCCAAAAACCCACACAGTCCTTCCTTCCCCCCTTTTCCCAGTAAGGGGTACTGTGTCTTGGGAAAAGAAATAGAAGTCTGTGGCTCAGGTAGCCCCTGGTTCTTCCCAGTAATTGGTGCTGGGCTGGCAGGCCTTCCTTGGTTCCCAGCACCGTCAGTTGTGTCACCGCCACAATCTGAGGTTCGTTACAAAACTGTTGCTATGCGGAATAGCTCTCAGTGGCCCTGCTCCATGTGTCCCATCACCCAGTTCAGACTTGTGGGGGTGAGGAGATATATATATGTGTGTGTGTATAAATATTTCCTAAGGGGCATCATACACACACACACACACGTATACATGCATGTTTTTAATATTTCCTGGACCCAATTACAAATTCCTATTTGGGGGCCTCCTGGCTGCACCCTTTTACAATATTGGCCAGTTTTTCCCACCAGTTCTTGTAGCATTTGTTAGAAATGCTTTCTGAGAGCCATAGTTTTCAATGGTTTAAGCAGTTGTTTCCTCTGGGTAATAGCATCACTTTTCTATATATTCTAAATTTTCTCTAGTGATTTCGTGCCATTTTCATAAAATATTAATCAGGGGTTCCCATGACTGCCTCCTCTGGTTCAGTAATTTGCTAAAGTGGCTCACAGAACAGGGGAAGACAATGAACTTACTATCAGTGGTGTATTATGAAAGATACAGTTCAGGAGCAGCCATGCATAGGGCGAGGTAGTGAGAAGGAGGGGCAGAGCTCCTCTGTTGTCTTTTGATGTGTCCTTCTCCCAGCACATTGATGTGTTCACCAGCCAGGAAACTCTCTGAACCCCCCAGAGATTTAGAGATTTTTTAGAGTTTCCATTATGTAGCATGGATGATTAAATCATTGGCCATTGGTGATTGATTGACTTGATCTCCAGCCCCTCTTCTGTCCCTGGAAGTCAGGGAGTGGAGCTGAAAGTTCCAACCCTCTAATCACATGGTCATACTCTGGCAAACAGCCCCCATCTTAAAACTCTGTAAGGGCCCACCAAGAGTCACCTGATTAGCATAAACTCAGGTTTGGTTGAACGAGATTTATTATGAATAACAAAAGACCCTATCACTCAGGGAATTCCAAGGTTTTTGGAGCTTTGTTCCAGGAATCAGGATGAAAACCAGATATATATATTTCTTATTATATCACAACGTCACAGTACCCATTGGGCCTGCCATGGTGTGTTGCATATTTGAGATGATTTAATTGAACAGGAAGCTCATTACTTTATGTGGTTGCAGAATCTAGTTGCAATCTGTTAACACACCCAGTTGCATGGTTCTTTATTTTGAGCTAAAGTCCACTTCACTGTGATGGATACCCACAGTTTTGCTCTCTAGAATAGTATAGAACAAGTCTCTTTATCTTTATCTTTATCTTTATCTTTAACCTTTGGCATTTTATTATGATATGTCTTGGAGTGGGCCTCTTTGCGTCATCGCATTTGGGACTCTCAGTGCTTCCTAGACTTGCATGTCTATTTTCTTCACCAAATTAGGGAAGTTTTCATTATTCTTTCAAATACATTTCCAATTTCTTGCTCTTTCTCTTTTCCTTCTGGTACCTCTTTGATGTTAATGTTGGACTGCTTGATGTTGCCTCTCGAGCACCCCCTACTGGGGACTTGGCCCACAACTAAGGCATGTGCCCTGACTGGGAATCGAACTAGTGACCCTTTGGTTCGCAGGCTGGCACTTAATGAATCCACTGAGCCACACCAGCCAGGGCTTGATAGCCTATTTTAATTACCATCTAAAGATACTGTTCTTAGAAATTCAATCTTCTCACAATTGAGTTTTCTAATACAGTTTAGCTTAAAAAATCAGTTTCATTTACTAGTTTTTTAAGCTCGTACCATGGGATAGGCACTGCTAGGTACTTGTTATTCTGAATTAAATAAGTTTTTAACCAGGGTTCTGTAGACCTCACTATTTCTGGATTGGTGGCTTTGTGAGTTCATGAATGTTCCACAATTATATCAAAATTGTTGAATGTATATACATGGATTCTTATGGTGAAGAGTCCCCTTAATTTTTATCAAATGCTCAAAGGATTCTGTTACCCCAAAATATTAAAGAACTACACTATTAAAATCTTCATTTAATAGGCTTTGGCTTTTGATCATTTTATACCATTTACTATTTAGATCTTCTCACAGTAGGAAAGGGAAATTGAAAATGATTTTCTTCATAACTGCACATCTCTAAATTAGTAATACAACTTTTTCACTTGAATAGTTTTTGAGTTGAAATTTAAACTGAATTTTTTTTTACATTTATCTAACATATTAAAATCATGCTACAGTTTTTGTTGCAAATACATTTGTTTTTGCCTTTAGTACCGGGACCCTCTGCTGATAATGGCATCAGTATTACCATGATCTTGATGGCCTGGATGGTTGTTGCAGTCGTCTTGTTTCTACTGAGACCTCCTAATCTGAGAGGATCCAATCTAACTGGAAAGCCAACCAGTCCTCATAATGTAAGTGCTGTGGAATAGGAACCCTTTGCGGGGGTGTGTGGCCTGGGAAGGGGGAGGAGTTGGTTTTGACAGAAATATCTGAATTAGAGAAAGGAAGACTTAATTCATGGAGTGAGTTCTTCCTTTGTCATGTCATCCTAGTAAATTTTGCAACCCCAAATGGCTTAGTGTTCGTGGATTTTACATAGAGAAGTAAACATAGTAGCCCCAAAATAATTTTAAAGTGAATTTCAATCTCTACTCCTATGAGACATAAAAAATGATCCAGTTCATAATTTACAGCAGTGTTTCTCAAGTCTCGGCCCATATTCCCCAGTTCTATCCACCTCTCAGTTGATCCCTTGCCTCTCATGCTTCCAGCTGCCTAAATTCTCTTACTAGCTACAGTTCAAATGTTTTTACTTGCACTTCATTTTCTCCCCTTGGTCCTAGCTATTAAATATAGTAGAGACACTGAGCCTATCTGGCTAAATCCTGTTTTCCTATCAGTTTCTTCCAAACTAATTTTCCTGGTTCTGCCATCACTATAGATCAACTGAGCTGGCAAAAGCAGAGGTAGAAATCACCCATTTTGATAAATTTTGATAATCATCATTACAGCCATTATTAGCATCTTCTAAATGAAAACCATGAAGTGACTAAACATGGAGTTTTTGGTACTATCTTTACTAGTACCTCCATTAAAGGATTCCTTTTAATCATTTTCAGAACCAGCATATATATATATATATATATATATATATATATATATATATATATATATATATATATATAATGTAATATGTGTACGTATGTATGTGTGTGTGTAATTTTTAATTTAATTTGGATATTGTCTCTTTAAAAGTATTTCTAGCCCTGGCTGGTGTAGCTCGGTGGATTGAGCGCAGGCTATAAAACAAAGGGTCACAGGTTCGATTCCCAGTCAGGGCACATGCCTGGGTTGTGGGCCAGATCCCCAATGGGGTCTACGTGAGAGACAACCACACATTGATGTTTCTCTCCCTCTTTCTCCCCTTCCTTCCCCTCTCTCTAAAAATAAATAAATAAAACTTAAAAAAAAAAAGACTTCCTTTAAAAAGAAAGTAATTCTGTGGATTCATTTGTTGAATACCAAATTATCCCACTAACTCCCTTCTTCTGCCTTTACCATGTGGAATTCTTAAAATTGCTTTTCCTCAATCACGTGGTGTTAATATGAGAAAGAAGTTCAGTTAAATTAAATTCTTATATAAGAGAAAGCAAATGTGCAATGTTAATTTGTCCGTGCTTTGGTTTTTAGAACCAAAACTTAGATATGCAGCATGTTGACTTTAAGAAAGAAGGCTTTATTAGCAGTATATTAAAAGGCCTTAAATTTATTTATTTATTTTTTAATTTTTATTTTATTTTCAGAGAGAAGGGAAGGGAGGGAGAGAGGGAGAGAAACATTGATGTGAGAGAAAAACATCTATTGGTTGCAAGCCTAAATGGCTTGATGTTTCAAAAAGAGAAACATCAGTTGGTTGCCTCTCGTATGCCCCCACTGGGGACCTGGCCCTCAACTCAGGCACGTGCCCTGACTGGGATTCAAACCACAACCCTTTGGTTCACAGGCCAGTGCACAGGCCACTGAGCCACACCAGCCAGGGCTATTTTTTTTCTTGGAGAAAAGATTATCCATTAAACAGCTTGTATATTGTCTTGATAAAGTGCTTTCTTCTTAGCCTTTTTTCTTACTTTCTATATAGTCTTACTTCCAATCAAAGGGCCATCTCCTCATGGTTTAGAGCTAAAGAAATCCAGCTTAATAAGCTAATTTAAAAGCCATTAAAAGTGACAGAAATGCAAGATTAGAATCCCCTGAATCTTATTTCATTATTAGGAATAGTGGCTCCACTGCCCTAAGAATAAGCAAGAAAACATATTGCATGATTCCAAATAGAAAATTGATCACCCTCTACCAGGGCCTCATACACCATGTCAGAGTCAATAAATGGAATCTTCCTGAAGATTCCTAAAGTGCCAATCTCTCCTTTACAGTTCAGATGCTTTCTATTGCAAGTAACAAAAATTAGCTCAACCTGGTTTAAGTAAGTGCTTTATTGGTTTACACATGAGAAAACCCAGAGGTAGGGTCATTGTTTAGAATGTTTAAGAGTGTCATCAAGGACACAATTTCTTTCAGCACACCATCAGCTTCATTACAAGATGGGCTCCCTTTGCAGTCATCAGGTGGCTGCCAACAGCATCTGGAGCAACACGAGTCCTCATTGGCATCCTGTAGTGAGCAACAAGTCTCCAGCCTCACTTCGTACTGTTCCCAATCCATCACCTTAGCAAGAGGGATGAGACTACCTTTATCGGTTTAAATATCACCTCTGGAGCTGTTGGGGAGACCTGTTTCATCCAGAACATATCACTGTTACACAGTTTTCCTTTCTTTCATGCTACAGGGAAGAAGGAGACAAACACTGGTGAATCCATGTTAAGTTGGTGTTCCCTTATGAAAAAAACAGGAAAAGTTCAAATAAGGATATGATTTGGGATGGGAGGGTGGGGGTACTGCTACTCATTTCTTACTATATGCGTTAGATTGGTTGCACTGGTGTTTTAAGAATTCAACTCCATGATTTCTTTCTAATACAGGGACAAGATCCACCAGCCCCTCCTGTGGACTAATTTTGTGATATGGGAAGTGAAAATAGTTAACGCCTTGCACGACCAAATGAACGAAGATGACCAGAGTACTCTTAACCCCGTTAGAACTGTTCTTCCTTTTGCATCTGCAATATAGGATGGTACTGTTTCCATGAGCTTCTAGAATTTTGACTTGCAAGCTTATTTTTTTGCTCCCTGTGTTATTACCATTCCTATTCACAGTATATTTGAGTTAATGATTGTATTTTAAAAAGTTACATGGGTTATTTTGGTTATCCTAAACTCAAACATTCCACTTATTTTATTTGTAATGGTGAGCACAATTTTGGTGATGATTTCTGGCCCGATTGAAGGGATTTGTGATCTCTGCATTTAAACATTTGAAATAGTTTCGATAGGCTTTGAAGTTGATTTTTCCATAAGGTATTTATAAAGTTATTTAGGGTTGTCTGAGATTGTGTGAAAGAAAGCTAGAACCAGGCTATTTCTGCTTACCTTGGTAGTTTATTTGTGGGTGGCAGTTCTTGGGACTGTGGCAGCCTTTGGCATATTTTACAAGTTACACCCGAACCTGGGTCATCCATTACAAGTGGCTTATGTGACTAGAAAAGGAGAAGAAATGAAATAATTGTTTACTAAGGTTTTTATTCCCATAAAATGTCTAATATTAAGAAAACTTTAAATAAAAAATGATTTAAATATGGTGGATGACTTATAGTCCATTATATGATATTTGAAGCCACTGTATACTAAATAGCTTTACAAGATTCATGAAAGGAGGAAAATAGTTCATTCTTCTTTCCTTTGCCAGGTATAGTCTATACAGTAATAATTTAATCAGTAATTTATTTTTAAAATGGGTGCCTCTCAGAAAGCTTCCTTTCTATCTAAGTACTTCCCTGTTAAATGAAACTCTTAAGGCTAGCTGTATTGGGGGTCTGTTTGCTTATTGACATTTGAATGCTATTTACATATTTACTCTATTTTTTTCTTTGAAGAAAAGTATTGGAGTATTTACTTCAAGGTAAATACTTTGTATTGGAGTATTGTTATTCTTCTGACTTTAAAAAATATTTAATGAATTCTTGGTTTATCCCAAAAGGAGGGAAATGAGAAACAATCAAGGATCTTTTTCTTACCCTATATATTTCATTCTTGTTTAGTAACAGGTGGATTGGGGTGTGGAGGAACAGTAATGTAGGTGAAATTTTGAACTGTATGGAAAGTAAAATGTTGCATTGTTTTGGTCAATTTGAAAGAAAATGAATACAAATGGCATTTTTAAAAGTCTGCATAACCTATGTGGTATAGATTTTTTTCCTAGCAAGCAATTGCAGATGATTTATGAGGGCTAGAAGATATTTTTCTATCAGTATAAGGATTTTCCCCCCTAGACCTGTCTAGCTTTTCACTATATCGATCTGAGAAATTACCTGTACGAACTGAATAAACTTCTCTATATCATATACTGTTTAGAGTCTCTGATGCAGTTATCTGATGCTCTTAGGATATCTTCCCCCTTTATCATCATCATATACCTTGTCATATGACCCTTGTCTGGGTCATAAACCTTGTAAGAGTTTCATTTCATTATATAATCCCATATTGACTGCTTACATTCCTCCTGTACATCTTATCTTTGTGCTCTGCTTCTTGAAAAAAATATAACCTATTCTTAATTACTTGTGCTAATCAGGGTATAATAACACAGGTAAGTCAAATCCCAGATAAATAAATACCATAGGATTTTCCCTCTCGCTGTGGCCTGCTGGAAGCCTGCCCAGCTCTATAGCTTTTAAGGTACTTACAGCACAAAGGGCAGGAATGACGTAAGATGGAGCTAAATGCCTATACACATTCCCATTTCTGCCCATTCCCCCTGAACTTTGAACACTTGCACATATATCCTGAAGTCTGTCCTCTAAACTGCCAAAGGGCAATCTCGGGTGGAGATCCTGACATATTCACTGAATCAATGGCTCACAAGTAATTGAGATCTGGCTTTGGTAGAAGACATGCCTGTGACAGGGAAACAGTGTCTCGTGTTAGAAAGAGACCTGGAAATCTGGATTTTTATTCCTGGTTCCTCATTTCTGTCACATACATTTAATTGACATTACATCTAGATTAACCTTTTCCTATATGGATCATCTATTTAACTAATAACAGTTTTTAGTGGAGTATTTAAATTTTTTTTTTGCTTGTAAAGTTTCTCTATAGCCCTGAAAAGGATAGTGTACAACTGCATATAAAATACTCCTGTTGACGTTACTGGTAATTTATATTCTTCTTCATTTCTTAAGCTTCTACACGTGGCCTTTTTCTTGAGCACACTCTTATTCATTACTTGGCTTGTAAACATTCACCTGAACTATGGCTACAATCATTTTTAAGTAATGTGGAAAAAAAGGAAGATAAATCTCACAATTTGATCACCATGGGCTCTTAAACATTCCACAAATGCCATTAAGAAATTTATTTTGTTTTACAGTCATTTAATGTTCTTTTATGCAAAATAGTATGTTTTTTTGCCTTTCATATGGAAAAAGTTAACATTGGAACTGTGTATAGTAAAAGATTTTATTATGTATCTATCCAAGCACTATCTCATGATCAGCAAGTCATATTTTAAACAACTTGGAGATTTTCTGAAGTAACTATTAAGTTCAGCTATTCTGTAGTTACTTTTAGTGTCTTTGTGGTATGTGATGTGATAGTGTTTATGGAATTACCAAATTCGTACATTTTCAAAGGAACCTTGGAAATATATCACTTTGAATGAAAGTCTGTCACTCTAAATGAGTATGTGCTAAAATTTAACCAGCTCAGTTTAAGATACAAAACAATTAAAAAAAAAGATACAAAACAATAACTTGAAGGAGAAATGGGAGTTTACAATGGGTGAAATTTTTATTATTCAAATAGTAGGTTTAGTTTTAACATCATAATATTTCTAAATGAAAAAATCATGTATTTGTTACTATGTCTGATTACTTTGTTAAAAGGAAAAGTGGTCACGTGCTATACTAAATGTTAATTGTTTTCAAATATTTAATCATGCCAAACAAATCATGTCTGTGCCATCCAGGGTTTATTGTCATCTTTTACTGAGTACTTGGATTGGGATAAAGGGCTTGTACTATGCACTTTTTATTAATGAATAAATAGAAAATGTTAGTAACACTCAATGTTTTCTGTTTGGCTTTTCTGGGAAGAGAAGCAAGTATCTTGCTTAGTAAAATGTTAACATCTTTATCAAGCAGCTTCTTTGTAAGACTTTTTACCCTTCACTGAAGATTTTCCTAAGAGAGAACTTTAAGTTATAAGAAAAAATATTTATATAACAATAGTATGTGGCCTTACAATTAATCCAGCAAGTGTAATTTTGTGGTTACAACAACATATAGAACAGATGTAACTCTACTGCCAGAGCCTGAACCCCCAATAGATGGATTAAGATTCTTAGCCTTCATTTTTATCTAACAGCCTTAAAGACTATATTTTACCGTTTTGTCTCACATTGCACTGTTAACATTTACTTTCCCAGTTTCACTAGCAACACTGTATTGGAAGCTGCAGTCTCAAGCGTCAAGCATGAGTCTGTTAGCCATTGCTAAATCAGAAAACACAGGGCTTAAGAAAATCCTGGGCTAAGTAATATTGGAAATTATAGATTGGGTGATGAACACACAATATAATATATAGATGATGTATTACCGAATTGTACCCCTGAAACCTATATAATTTTATTAACCAACATCCCTTAATAAATTCAGTTTAAAAAAAGGAAGAAGCCCTGGCTGGTGTAGCTCAGTGGATTGAGTGCAGGCCTGTGAACCAAAGGATTGCCGGTTTGATTCTCAGTCAGGGCGCCTGCCTGGGTTGCAGGCCGTATCTCCAGTATGGGGTGTGCTAGAGGCAACCACACACTGATGTTTCACTCCTTCTCTTTCTCCCTCCCTTCCCCATCTCTCTAAAATAAATAAACAAAATCTTTTTAAAAATTAAAAATAAATAAATAAAAATGTTTAAAAAACAAAAAAGGAAGAAAATTATAGTTTCTCCATTGAAGAATAGATTGGGTTGATAATTCTCTCCCTCCACAACATCCAAGCTATTTTTCTATTGTCACAATATTTCAAGAACTTAAGTCGCACAGGTATAAACTGGTAATGATACAGAACGGACCCGGGGGCTGTGGGGTCCCTCTGTCACTGTGGATTCTTAGCCCACCACCATGGAATTGGAATTATTGCTTTCAATGCCAGAGTTTGGTGAAAAGGAAAGGAACTATTTATTTAAAAGTTATATAGAGTAATGACTTAATGACTTCCTTAAAATTACAATGTCTTTTTAAACACCCACAAACACGCACAGTTCTTTCTTTCACCTTTGCCCTGGCAAGCTAGTTTTGGGTACCATATCTCAGGAAAAAAAAGAGAGAAGTCCACAGCTCACTTCTCCCAGTTCCTCTCAGTGATCCGTGCATGGCTGGCAGGTCTCTTGCAGTTCCCAGCATCATCAGCTGTGTCGCTGGAATCTCCACTTCTTAATTCAAAATCGAGTGGCACCTTCTCAAGGCCCACCAGCAAGAGCCCTTTCACCCCTTTCCTTCCTGCAGTCTCTTCTGCATTTTTCCAAACTGCTAAGAGAGAGCTCTGCATGGCTGCTATATCTTTCTTTCCATGCTTTGCAGCTGTGTGGTTCCAACCCACGTGGCTGCTGCACCTGTTACAGAACACGGGCCAAGAACGGTATACTATTAGAAAGGACCCCTACTGGGCTCAACTGTGTCGCCAATAGGAAAGACATCTCTTAATGCCAGAGATTTGTAAAAAGGAAAGGAAATGTTTATTTAATGCTATACAGACTTAAAGTAGTGACCTAATGTCTTCATTTAAAATATCAAAGTTTTTTAGGATACCCACAGACGCACACAGTGCTTCCTTCTCCCCCTGCCCTAATTTGAGGTACTCTAACTCAGGAAAAGAAGCAAACGTCCATGTTTCAGGCTGCTGGCATCATCAGCTGTATCACCATCCAGGCAGGATCTCTAATTAATCCAAAGCCATGTGACACCTTCTCATGGTCTACCGGCAAGAGTTCTTTGTATCCATTTTCCAGGCAAAGTTTCTCCTGCTTCCCAGGCCACGTGGCCAAAGGGAGCACCCCGAAGCTGCAGGGGTCTGCACTCTGGCCAAAACCGCATGGTTCTTTCCTCCACCAAAGGTGCAGGGAGGGTAGTGTCACCACTCTGCCAAAGCCGAGTGGCAATTCTCTGCTAAAGTGGCATGGTGTTTCCCCTACTAAAGCCGTAGGGGCCCCCACTCTGGCGAAGCCTTGTGGCTCTCCCTCCAAAGGCTGCTGTGTCTGGGTTTAAATCCCCTGCCAATCTTCCTCTATACCCCCATTTCCTACTTCTCCTTCAATCAGTTACACCTGCCAGCATTCCTGTATTATTCCAAGTTTACTGGGCTGCCATCGTGAGTCTGGGCAGGTATGGCCCCTTGTCATGGAGCCAATCTTGTCTAAGCTCTCACGCAGGCACTGTAACTTGAGGGACCTGTCCCCCAGTTACATCCTGGGGGGGAGTGACTTTCATCCCCCTAACTCCATGAATGGCCACAGCTATTTAACATATCTAAGTGACCAGCCAAAGGCTATAGATATGTTAAATGACCATGCCATAGATTAGCTGCAAGGCTGTGGCTATACAAAACAGCCCTGCATGTTCCTGCTCCATGTGTCCCTTCCCCTAACTCACACCTGTGGGGGAAGGGGTGAGGACATCTTATATGTCTCTCCAATATTTCCTAGACACCCTGAGTTCTGGACCCCGTTCCAAATCCCTTTTTGGGCACCCCCCTTGGCTGCACCCTGTATCACGCCTGAGTTTAAATCCCAGTGCAAATCTTTCTCTGCAAACCCATTTCCAACTCTCCCCACAATTGGCTATACTTACCTACCAGCACTCCTATATTTTTTCAGCCTTTGTGGGCTGCCATAGTTAGTACAGGCAGGTGTGGCCCCATGGTGTGGAGTGAACCACTTCCAAGCTATCATGCAGGTGCTGTAACCAGTGGGAGCTCCTCTCAGTTCCATCATGGGTCGCAGTCACTCCCATCTCCCTGGCTTAAAGCATGGCCGCAGCTACTTAACATATCTATGAAGACAGCAGTTATAGATATAAAATAACCACTTTTGCATATCAGGTATGAAACTGGCCAACCGTTGATATGCAAAACAACTTGCAATGGTCCTGCTCCATGCCTCCCATCTCCTGCCACCACCCTGTTCAGACTTGTGGGGGTGAGAATATCCTATATATTTCCTGGACACCCCAAGTTCTGGACCCCACTGCAAATCCCTCTCTTTGAGGGGGGTCCCTGGCTGCACCCTGTTACACTTTACTGAATAATCTTGTAAATGTTATCCAGTGTCCCTCAAAAAATTTAGTAGTCCTGCATAATACTCAAATTGCTTTTAAAAGAATCAAGGCCATAATTCATCTGGGATCTTCTGTTTGGAATTCAGAACATTCCAACATAGGCCAAAATGTTTTCTGCTTCTCTCAATTTCAGTCTTAACAAAAATAAGTATAAAATGAGGAAAGATAGATTTGAGGTGTCTTGGTTAATCACTATAGGGGACATACCCCAAAACTAGAATTCAGTTTATCCTTTTGTTTGGCACACGGGAATTTTACCCCTAGGGAATAGATCCAGACAGTGAGGTTTTGTTTGGGTGAAAGATGTCTTTCTTTTGAAAAAAAGATTGTTCTCAGGCAGATCACTTTTGGGAAGGTGACCCATAGAAGCTGAGGAGCTGGAAACTGGTTCCCTTAAATATATTGGCACAAATTACTGTCAGAAGCCAGAATGGTGTGGCAGGGAAGGGCAGGGTGGGGTGGGGCAGTATTACCAAAGTCCTATTGCTTTTATTCCCCCATTATATCTTAAATTGGTTCACTTCTCTGAATTTCCATGGCTACTGTCTTAGACATGCTAGTTCTAATTCTGGATAGAATTACCTCTAGAATTGCTCTCCCCACATTTACTCTTTTTATTCCTCTAACTGCCCTCTTCATTTCCCCTAGTTCACAGGTGGCAAACACAAGGCTCCCGGGCCAAATCTGGCTCTCAACCTTGTTTCTACTGGGCAGCAGCGCTGAGCTCCTTGCCCCTAGTTAAGGAGTAGTTACATGTATACAGTCCTAAAATTACATTAGGCCCTTTGAAGGCAACTGTGAGGCTGATGTGGCCCCCCATGAAAATGAGTTTGACACCCCTATGCCTAGTTAATGCCTGTTTTACCTTTAGGAGCTCAATTACCACAACTTGAGGAAGCATTCCTGACCTTTTCATTAGGACTATGTATCTCTCCTTAATAAATAAGTAATTTTACATTTATCTGTGTGATTGATGTTTCCCCACAGAGTAAAATTTAGGAGGGCAGGAACTATCATTCTTTATTCACAATTCCTAGTGACTAGCACAAAACTATCACGTAGTTAACACTCAGAGGAAATAATGGTTTTAAATTGTAAGAGGAAACTTTACAAATTGAAATCCTACATAAAAATTGATATATTAAGCAGATAACAGTAGAACTTCTCTGATTTGGAGAAGGGAGAGATGTAGGAGACAGAGTCCTGCCTGTTTGAACCTCCCACTTAATTTTCTTTCCTCACAGACTGACACGCCACCAGTTCTCACCTTGTTTATTCGAAGGACTGCTTTACACATCTAAAATTTGAAGACCCCAAAAGTTTTTCCATGTTTATATCTATTGGTATTTACCCTATTAGAAATGAAAATTGGTAAATTATGAAAAATACATTAATTCCTTAAAAGTGACTAATAATCTATTATGTAGTAACATAAATAACACATTCTTTTTAAAAATATTTTATTTATTTATTTTTAGAGGGAGGGAGAAAGAGAGGGAGAGAAACATCAATGTGTAGTTGCCTATCACATGCCCCCTACTGGGGACCTGGCCTGCAACCCAAGCATGTGCCCTGACTGGGAATCGAACCAGCAACCCTTTGGTTCACAGGTTGGCACTCAATCCACTGAGCCACACCAGCCAGGACTAAATAACACATTCTAATTAAAATTATTGTATCACCAAATAAAAAATCTATAAGAAAACTGGTATTGCTTGACATTTTGGAAATATAAAAATCTGCATTCAATCTGTCACAATGTCAACAAGCCTCTGGAAAATTCTACTGTACATTTGTGACAAAATGAGAGGAAGAAAACAGGTAACATTAGTTTTACCATGAAAATGTTTTGACCTCCTGGATCCCTTGAAAGGGTCTCAAAAATTGTTAGTGCATTTTGAGAATGCCTGTCCTAGATCCAAAGGTCCATTCTAGCTAATATTGATATGCTGACTTGACTCCTGAGAACTTACTGTTGTGAAGATTGATTATTATCAAAATACAAAGAATGTGAAGTGAATTATAGGTAGAAAAATATATTTAAAAAAAGGTAAGAATAATAGAAAAGTGGTTTTTATTATAAGCCCAATTGTAATAGGTAGCTTAAACCTATGTATATGCCAAGTTCAAAATGATACCTCTATTATAGTGTTAGATACATTGCAATTATGTGTGTGTTCATTTCTCCTCCTGGCCTGTGAGCTTGGAAGGCCCAATGGTTTTGATTCATTTTGCATATGTGGTCTCTAGGATAATGTCTAACACTAAATATTTGATGGAGAAATGAACTTAACTGCATAGAATGTACAACATCAACATATACTATCACACTTTCTAAAATTCACACAAATTGTATTTAGTCAACATTCAGTAGCTTTTTGAAGTTTGTCATCATGATCCTATGAAGAAAACCATCATCTATGTGGTATTTTATAGTGTCTTTATAAACTCATCACTTCCCCCATGACGTATTTAAAAATACTTTAAGTACAGGTCAGGTCATCTGATGTAATTCTTAATTTAATGAGGGAACCAAAAGTCATGACTGCTTTTATCTGCGGCTTAAATGACCCTGGGGTGGGAAAAGAGAAACAGAACTGCTCTCCACATTAGAAGTGGGCAGACTCCACATGTTAATTTTCCCTTCTCGTACACGGCACTTAACATGTTGCATAGTCTACTACATATCACACAGAGACACCCCAGATCCTGAATTTGGCAGGAGCATCATCTCCGGAAAATATCTCTGAAGGGCGTGGGTGTCGCGCTTCTCCAGGGATCAGGGCTGGGTCCCTAACTGGTCCACTCACGGACTCAACATCCTCCAGACATAAGGCACCTCTTTCCCAGAAGCCGCGGGTGGGACGGGGTCTGACTCAATCTTAGGCCGCAAGCCCGTGGGGTGCGGCGGATCCACGGGCCTGGCGGGCGTGGGAGGGAAGTAAATCGCCGGCCAATTCAGATCCGTTAAGTCTAGCGGGGCAGACTTTAAAGGGCCAGCCCTCCCGGGTGCTGGGGAGACCGGGAGTGGGGGCCAGGACCTTCCGGTCCCCTGGGGCCGCGACCAGACCAGTATCCCCGCAGCCTCTGAGTATGGCTGACCTGGATCCCATGCGGCAGCATCTCAGCGCGGTCCGTTACCCAGGAACAGGGTATAGGGAGGGAAGAGGGGCCTAACGATAAGTCCAAAGCCTCTGACTACAGCGTAGTGACTTGCCCAGGACTCTACCACACAACCAAAAGGAGATCAGGGCGCACGCAGCTGCGCTCTGCGTGTCTCGTGGCAGGGGCGGGGCCGCTGAGCTGGCCAGAGTGGATTCGCCCGGGCTCGGCCAGGGGCGTGGCCTGTCCTTGCAGGCCCCGCAGGCCGCGTCCCGCCCCCAGGACACCGCAGGAAATAGGGGCGGGGCCCTGGCAGAGTGCTGCGGCAGGAGCCTGGCCTTAGGGGAATGAAGTCTCCGCCTTCTCCCTCAGAAGGCCTTAAATACGGGCCCGGGACTCTGAGTACGGTGAGAGGGAATCTGGAGGAGTGGCAGCTGTGGGGCACGAAGGGAAGAGCTGTCGGAGCCCTCGGAATAGGAGCGGAAGCTTGGAATAGGGTAAGCGTCTTTCCCGGACTGGCCCCGCCGCCAGTAGGGATGCTCAGGGTCCCGGCGGTGTGTGGAGGGAGCGGAGCCGGGGTGTTCGCGCTGCTCCAGGTCGCTTCTTGCGCTCGGTCGCAGGCTTCCAGTCTTACCATCCCCATCTCTTCTTTTTGGTTCTGGCGGGAATCTCTGTTTGGGACTGCCGCCCTAGGGATGGTATACCTTGGGCTTTTCATTCCAGACTCGCGAGTCTTCCAGCTGCATCTTTCTGCTTTTCCTCACTTTCTGACTTGAAGTACATGAGATTTCCCCTGCGCTTCAAGAAAGCCGAACGTCCACCGAAGGAAGCGGTCCTCTGGTTAGGGACCCCATTTTGGTCTCAGTCATAGTCTTTTGTTTGTGTAAAGTCTGCTCACCTGGAGGCTGCTGCTTTCCTCGCTTCATTGGCTGCCCTTCTTAAGAAACTAGTGAGAAAATAAAGCCAGAAAGCCCTTTTGATTTGGGGGCGAAATCCGAGGTCATTCTGTATGGGCTGTGCTGGAATGCGTTGTTGGCCAACACACTATATAATTTAATTGCTTTATTTCACCTCAGGGAAGGCCTTTCTTGGGTGCTTTTAGGAGATCCTGTGTGTATGAGATCTTGATAAATGATACCTCTTACATAGGAAGATAATTGAGTAGGGTTGAGAATACTGACATATAGAAAAGAGGGATTCACTGGTAGGGAGCTTTTTATGGTTACACAGAGGAATGGCTGTCCATTGACTGCCCTCGAAGACACAGTGAGTCTTTGAGTTTCTTCAAATCCCCTAAGAAATAGAGAACAGTAGTCTGGTCTGTTTCTTCAGGGGGCTCCTGGAAGTGAAAGAGATTACTGTCTGCTCTGAGATGTGCTTGTTAGCACCCAGCATCTAGTTCAAGGTAAGTGGTAGACAGCCCTGATTGAAAGGATCGCATTTCCCCTCCCATTGCTGCACTTTTTCCTCTAACAT